>JANHFM010003425.1:430185-441525 GCA_032468115.1 Grayia smithii | reverse complement strand
CAATGGCCCACATCTAACGAAAATCAGAGTCTACGGCACCTACTTGGAAATAGGACCTATTAGACTTGCCTGGAGACTGATAGAGGAGCGGTGTCTTGGTTCCTAAGACCATTGGATATATGTGTTTTCCAATGGTCTTAGGCGACCCCTGTGAAAGGGTCATTCAACCCCCAAAGGGATTCCAACCCACAGGTTGAGAACCACTGATCTAGGTGGAAAGTGTAAGACAAGGAGTAGTATCTTCCCTCTCTTCTACCCACCCACACATTTGGAGCAGTGGATAGACAGTAATAAAGAGAAGGAAAAGCAGCAAGAACTGGGAGTGCTTCCTTATCTCCTGCTTAAGACATCAACTCATGATTTTACAATTATTTTTATAGATGCAGATTGTAGAAGACTTGCATGCAGCTCGTATTGAGAAGAAGATGGATCTGCCTGTCGTTCAGGCTTGTGGAGAGTTAACTTGCATGGAAATAGATCTTGCAGATGATGAATCACATATATCCTCTAGTAAGCTTATCTGTGTCAGGTGTTTTCTGCTGCTTCTCCATTAACAGGGCAATGGGAAGAAGAAAATAAATGAAAGATAAAGCCACGTATTGAATTATATTTTTCTTCTTCCTTTCTAATAGATATTTTCTCTGGGCTGAATACTTTGATTGTGATTGATACTAATATAATGATCAGCCATTTGACATTCATCAAATCTTTGAAGAATGCAAATATCCCAGGTATGTGTGGTTTTATCTCGGTAACAAGCCTTGATCAAGTACATCTTACCTGAAAGATGTTGTTTCTCTATTACCTGCCACATCTTTTTTCAATCTGAAAATTAAACTTCAGCCCCAAATCTTATAGCAGATAGCTTCATTTCATGAACAACTTTAGGCTTTCTTTTTCTTTTAAATTACCTTTAATAAAACAATATAACATGATACGATGTAAGCAAATGTAAATTTTATTATTTTCTTTATTGACCACTCATGGTACAAAATGTACTGAAGTAGCAGACATCGCACAAAGTTAAAAGATGATAGATCAGTTTGATTTCAAACAAAAAGAGCTAGTATTTTTATTGGCTTACTTACTTTCATAACAGCATGCTTACTAAGTGTCTCATATGCTTGGAGAATATCTATTGTGTATTATGATTCAACAAACAATTGTGCAGTCATTTAAAACAAGATTCATAAAGCTTGTTAGGATCAGCCCTCTTCAAAACATTGAAAACAAGCATGTCATTTGAAAGGCTTGTGTAGCTGCTTATCAGAACTTTTTCTGGTAATTTGCAGATCCATGCAGAGACATTTCCACTTGTTGGGTGCCAGCAAAGTAAATCATGAAATGTTTAACTTGCACAGATAATATTGCAAAGCTCATTCTTTAAACGCTCTGTGATCTTGTAGTCAAGAAGTATTTTACTTTTAACTTTCATCCTCTCATAATCAGTGTCATCTTAGCAATGGGAATTATATGCCAATACAGGTAGTCCTCAATTTATAACCACAATTGAACCCAAAATTTCTGTTAAGTGAGAATTTGTTAAGTTAGTTTTGCCTCATCTTACCACCTTTCTTGCCACAGTTGTTAAGTGAATCACTGCAGTTGATAATTTACTAATCCAGTTGTTAAGTGAATCTGGCTACCCCATTGATGTTGCTTGTCAGAAAGTCTCAAAAAGTGATCACATAACACTGGGACACTCCAATGGTGATAAATATGAACTAGTTGCCAAGCATCTGAATTTTGATCACATGATCATGGGGATGCTGCAAAGGTCATAACTCTGAAAAACGGTCATAAGTGGCTTTTTTCAGTGCCGTTGTAACTTTGAACGGTCACTGAATGAACTGTAAGAAAGCTGAGTTGTGGAAAACTTGTAGTTTCTGATCCTTTCTAGATTGAAAATAATCAGTGTAAGTGCATTTATTTAACATGAAAATTCTTTTTCTTTTTGGTAAAATTAAAGAGAAGTAATAGATTACTGAACTAGTTCAAAATCTAATTTAGCAAAATCTTATAATGGTCTGAGTTTTGAATTGAATAAAGGAAATTTAGCAGTAGACCAAATTGAGAATGATAAGATGCCTCACCAAATTTTTCTACATTATATTTCATATGCATGATGCTAATTTTTTTATCTATGGCTTTGTATCTGAGGAAGATTGTTTTAAGTATAATGATTACCTGTTAGTTTGTTTTCATTTTGTTCAAGGAAACATAAAGCATCTGGCAACTGTCCAAAAAAATAAATAAATCCAAACACACACAAAGAAAATAATTTGGAGCTAAACAGTTTTCCCCCTTTCTCTGGAAATTATAATTATGGGAATCAACTGATAAGACAGGGATTTGGAAATTAGAGAATAAAGATAAAAACAAGAGAATTAAGGGAATATTTTGCAAAGGAATATTGAGATGCAACTACATGGATTTCACAAATGCATTTTTTTTTCTTTTAAGAACTTTGATAATTTTTGACAGAATTACTATTTTTCTCCTAATTAGGCATAGGCAGATTTTTGCTATTAATTCCTTGGGTAGTTCTACAAGAACTGGACAACTTAAAGCGAGGGAAGATATTGGCAAACGTTAGGCAAAAAGCAATCCCTGCAGTTCACTTCATCTATACGTGCCTGAAAAATCAAGATCCAAAGTTGTGGGGTCAATCCATGCAGCTTGCTTCTCAAAAAACACGTAAGTCATTGTAGAAATAGTCACAATTTTATTCTTATTCTTAGATCTCTAAAACCTTCAGTAAGTGCACCTACTTGGTAATAAACCCCATTCCAACAGAAATTATTCCATCAGAAATCAAAATATTGAGCATGAATTATTTTATGTCTATTTCTTTCTCGTCTAAAATAATGCCAAATATTGGCTGCTTGCTATGAAGTCAATGATGCAATTTCCAAGACCATCGTTGGCCACCCACCTTCCTAGTTGCAATTTATGGATGTATCTACAAAATGATTAATTTTCCCCATCAACCAGCAAGTGCAAGGAAAGACTCAAAGGATTAGTTTTCTAGACCTGCTATAATTTCCTCCAAAGAATATTTGTGGGTCCCAAAGACTTAAGAAACAGTGAAACACAAGTAGCAAGTGTCTTGGAGTTTACTGCTCATTATGAAGTGCTCCTGGCCAAATGCTAAATAAAATAAATCACAGGTATAAATTGGTTCAGGGGAAGCAATTTATTATTAGTTTATCATTGTTGTCAGCAACAGCAGCAGCAGCATTTTATGATTTCTCCATCTGCTTATGGTGGCTGTAAGAATAGAATTAAATTTTAAAAAAAGATAATTTAAAAGATAGGTAAAATACATAAGACAGTAAGAATATTGTTATTCAAAATAATAAAAGAATCTATGTGGAAGAGATGTATAATGCTTTTTTAAAAGACATAGAAACTGTGGATCAGTTCTACAGTAAATACATGCTGTCACATCAAGAGAAGGCTGAAAGTAGTACAGCTATTAATATCTGTAATATCAATCTTTCCAATAGCTTGGCCCTAAGTTACTTAGTGCTTTAAACCAATACCTTAAATTAAGCATGGTAAGAAGCAGCACCATCTTTCTGTATAAACATAACAGGATCATGGTACCATGCAATGGGGTTGTTGCTACATTTTTGCACAAGCCTTTGGATACTTTATAGCACAGGTGTCAAACTCCCGATGTCATGTCGTATCGTGACTTTTTTCCCCTTCGCTAAACTGGGGGTAGGCGTGGCCAGTGTGTGACATATATAGCCCATGGGCTGCGAGTTTGACACCCCTACTTTACAGCAATGGTATGTTTGAAATATATCAAACATATGTTGAAATAATCAACATATGACCAGGAGGTTTGTCCCCTGAGATTTAGCCTTCCAGAACGCCTTGAAGATCTGACTTTTCCCCAGACATTGAACCAGGATGAGAGTTCAGCGAATGGGCATTTGGGATAGGAGTGTTACGCTGCCTGGGTTTTGTGTAATGGTTTTAATTTTGTCTGTTATTATTGTGAATCGTGGCTTATTTGTCAAAATGAGCTGCTGTCTATTTCAAATACAATTTAACAATCATAATCACCAGCTATAATTGGTCAATTAATTGAGAAGGTAACCTCTATTCTGGTAAAGTTTGTGTTCTCTTTTGAGTAATGTTTCCTTCTAAGTATTGGCGCTTCACTCTTGCACTGCATTGTGTAACATTACATTATGTTACATTATTCCCAAGACAGAGCTGAAGCAAACTCTTAATAAATACTGAACATCAGGAGCACAGAGGATAATTGTAAATGAAGAATGCCACAAATACAAAATATTTTTCTTGTCTCTTGATGTGCTATTGCTGTTTGTTCATCAGCCAATTCCTTTAGAACATGACACTGTAATCTCTTGTTTCTAAATTTTCAGAAAGTTTCAGTACTGAGAACAATGATGATCGTGTGTTACAATGCTGCCTTCAGTATCAGAATCTCTATCGTCAAGCTGAAGTAATCTTGCTGACGTACGTTTTTGGTGTAGCTTTCCAATGGAGGATCTAAATTGTATTGACAGGGCAATAAATGCACAATCATTTTAAATACATTTTTCAAAAAAAAGTAATGCAGTTACTGATTTTTCTCAGCAGTATCCCTTTTTAAAATCAACTTGGGAACTAAAGGTAGTTCTCAACTACAGCCAGTCATTTAGCAACCATTCAAAGGTATAATGGCACTGAAAAAGAAGTGATCTATGATTAGTCCTCACACTTACTATAACATGGTAGCATCTCCATGATCTCATAGTTAAAATTTGGGTGCTTGGAGTTCAGCATGTATTTATGACACTTACAGTATCCCAGATCATGTGATTGCCAGTTGTGGCCTTCCCCACTGGCTTCCGACAAACAAAGTCAACCATGTAAGTCATTTAAGTGTAGTTATTTGCTTAACAATTGCCTTAGGAATGAACATTCTGGCTGTAATTATGGTGGTAAGTCAAAGACTACCTGTATGTAGATCAGTGCCATATAGTGGCAAGTTGTCATATACACTCTTTAATTGGAGATGACTATTTCTCAGACAAAGAAGTTAGCAGATTGTTGAAATAATACTTTGTTTTAGAACTATTGTCTTTCATTTCACCGAAGAGCAAGTACTACATTGCTGTTTCAAACAATCCAAAGATACAGATATGTATACACTTATGTAGGAATTTGGGGGATTCTAAGTAAAGGGAGAGGAGTTTTTTCCAAATAGAACCTCCAGAATCCTAACTCTTTGAAAATAGAATTTTGCAAGTTCAATTTCTACAATTGCTTGTGGAAAGTTTATTTTAAAATGGCTTCATACAGGTATCGAGAGATTCTCATATAACACAGAGATAAGATATAAGTCATGGTTCATTGAATATATGTATTTAATGTTCACCCATCATCTAAGCCAAAATTATATTCATTATATCATAGCTCAGCATTATGGATACATTGAATTGTCTTCCTTTTCCCAGGAAAGCAAAACTAGGTGTGTTTATTTGTATTTCTTTAATAGGGATGATAAAAACTTGTGCAACAAAGCCCTAGTGAGTGAAATAAAGGCATATAGTAAAGCAGATTTAGTTGCTGCATTCCAGGAAATGACTCCAAAGGGTGCAATTATTAGTGAAGATACTTCCAATAACAAATGGGAAAAAGGTTGGTTTTTCTTTATATATTTGCATGACACTACTGCCTTACAAGACAATTAATTGAGTAAGTGCCTCTGAATTCTGTGTGGTTTATTTTCAGATACTGTAAATGTATGATTTTGCAATCTAAAACTGAAAAATAGCTTTAAAAAAAGAGTCATAAAATAAGTATTTCCAAATCATCATCACTGATGAAATGCCAACATTACTCTTGACTGTTTTTGTGCCTCTAAATCGGGTCCCCAACCCCCTGGGCTGCGGCCCATTCAGAATCAAGCTGCGGAAATGACAGATGCATGGTGGACCCATCCCTTCAACCTCCCACCTCTGCTGCCAGTCCACAAAGCTGGAAAGTTTGGGGACCACTGTTTTAAATGACTGTTAGGCACTAAAGAAATGGTAGTTCTTATGTATAGGGGAAAAAACAATTTGAAAGTTTATCAGACTAGTTGCAATGAATTGGTTGGAGAAATAATTTATATTGTGGTGTCAATAGAGTTCCTCAGTTAAGTTGAAGAACTGCTGAAGAGTTTTGATATGCAAATAGGGAGAGTATCATAAATCATTTGAATATAGTAGTTTTTTATGATAATGATCTATCACTATTGTTGTATGTACACTGAGAACTTATGCACCGGAGACAAATTCCTTGTGTGTCTAATCACACTTGGCCAATAAAGAATTCTAATTCTAATTTCAATTTGGAAGATCTTGGGCAGTGTGATTATCAGGATATCATCCAACAGGACTGGGAAGCGTTTCAGTTTTCAAAGCAAAAAGTTGCCTTGGCATACAAAACAGTCTGAACAGCACCAGCCTGCACCTCCTTTCACCACATGAATCTTTTATCAGGATCATGTACAAAGGATGCTTATGGCCTCATTATATTTATACCTAATGCACTGGAATTCTAATTGAACTGAAACATTAAACTTGGTTTTGCTCACGAACAGATAAATACCCCAAGAAGATTGAAAACAGTTCTACTAATCGTCTTTCAGAAATTATTTTTGATATGGAAAAAAGCTTGGGAGATGTTTTATCTTCTATTTTAGAAACAGAATTGAAGATTGCTTTTGGAGATCTATGGATTGAGGTGAATATTTTCCAATATTCAAAAGAAATATAGGTCTTCCAATTAGGAAAGTTATGTGTAATGCATCAGTGCTTCTTACATATACTTACATACTTATGTACATTCTGACTCCAAATTCAGTTATAGCCTATTATATATTATTAGGAATTCCTGTTGCATTTTGGGGCAGGTAGGGATCCTGCTTCTTCTATAAGCAGAAAAGGCAAGGATCATTTGATAGGGCTGTTTCTGCTAGCCACAAGACCGATAGGTTCCTTTTCTCCCCCCCCCCCCTTTTGTGTGTGCGTGTGTGATGACAACTTCACAACATTATTTTCACTTTATGGCATACAGGAAATTGTTTAATATCTTTAGATTGTATATTTTATATTTAAATGCTGTTTCACTCTGGTAGATCTTTTAGTATGAAACTTCAAAATGCATCTTGTTGGCATATTTGCCATGTAAGGCTCTGGTACAATATCTTCAAGTCACTTTAAGAGCTCCTTCTGAAAGTTCCTTTAGAATGCTTCCATTTTGCAGCAGAATTTTCTGCGTGTATAAACCATTGTTGCTATACAGCTTGGGGCTGTTAATTCAAAATCCACTTCTTAAAGATGGGTGTAGAATGAAAACAATTACTGTCCACAGCTTGATTCATTTATGCCAGCTCTGTCCACCAGGAGAAGAATCTTTAATCACATTCTTGTTCTAGCTGTCATTGTTTGTTTCTCTCCATAATACAATTCTCTAAATTAGGTGTGTGTCTGAAGAGAAATAAGGAGCATGGTCAGGCTAATAGTTGCTTTCTGACCTATTCCTTCTGTTTTTCTAAAGTAAATTCCCCTTTTCATAGGACACTGAGACATGACCCAAGCCCTGTCATCCATCTTTGATACAACTTGGATGCATGTGCATAATTTTTAGATTTACATACATTAAAAAGCATCCTATTAGATGTTATTAATTTTTTTGAATCTCACCTCCTGGGTGTAGCATAGAGAGGGGGAAGGTTTGGAGTAAAAAAAAAAACCCAAAACAAGACAATACCTGCAACTCTGTCAAGGGGAGCTATTGTGCTTGGTAGTAATCATGGTTGTTGCAAAGACTTAGGAAAAACAGAAGACCAAGAAATGATGCTAGAATGCCTCACTGGAAGTCTGGAGTTTCACATGATTCTAGGACAGTATAACTGTCATAAATACATGCTAGTTGCCAAATGCCCAACTTGTGATCACATGGCCATGGGAATGCTGCAAAGGTCATGCGCCTTTTAAAAAAGATATGTTTAAAAATAATTAAAACGCTAAGGTCTAACAGCTGTGCAGATGTAACAGCTTTGAAACCATCAAAAATTTGTCTTCATGCTTAGTGTATTTTGGATTTTAGATAATCTGAAACTTATCAAATTAGGGTGCCAAGAAAAACTGAATCCCATGGCTTATGTAAGCAAAATGAGCAAATCGCTTAACATCTATTACAAATTTGCATTCTTAATGCCAGATTTGCTTGTTTTTTAATGCTCTTCAGATTTCCTGATTCTCCATGACTGGCAAAATTCTGCCAGCTTCTTTTAGCCATCTGTGACAGCTGATTTAGGTCAGTATTTTTTGTAAATGACACCTTCATAGCTTAAATAAAATCTGAAAATCTCAGGAAAATGAATTTTATCCTCAATTCTACATTTTTGCCTTTTGCATTACATGGTTTGATGGCATACAAAAAGTCTTACCTTAACATATTTGCATCTTGTCTTTGATGATAATACATATTTTGTAAAACCTTGACATTTTGTTGACCCTTCATAGCTTCACAATAGTGATATAATGAGGGGTTACAAGCTATTGTAAAATACTCTAAGGATGAAATTAAGTCCCTCTGATAACAATTTGTCTTTAAAGAAGAAAATAAAGTAAAGTATGTATTAGGTGGTATTATTAACCCCATTCCAAAATCAAATTCTATCATTTATTGTATATGTCTGTCTGTTTGTCAGAATAGGGAGGAATTGATATTTCTGGTATCCTAGCTGATGTAGGTGGCGTGTTTCTAGAGATATTGAAATCTGACTAGTAAATTATTTTTCTTTCTTAGGTAGTATATCATAAACCCCCTTGGACATTAGCAAATGTATTAGAGTGTTACAAAAAACACTGGATGGCTGTTTTTGGACAATTTATATCAAGAAGTCTTATTTCAACGGTTGAATATCTTTATGCACATCTTTGTAAAGGTAGGAGTGTTTATATTAATTTGCAAAATTACTTAAGATCAAAAGGGCACAGTCATCAGTACTACAAAATATAAAGCTTGTTTTATTTTTTTTATTATTGATTATGGCTGGTTGTACAATCTGCCAGATGTCTAGTCTGGATTTCACATTTTTGTGCACCTATTGAATCCTTCCCAAGAACATGAGATAGGTGGATGTTATAATTTAACAATATCAAAGATACTGCCACAGGATGTAAGCTGTTCCAAGTAAAGTTGACTTTTAGACTTGATTGATGATGGTTTTGTTAGTGCCAATGTTATTCAAGTGGTGCTCCATATGTTTTGGAATTGCATCCAAGGTGCCATACTGCCTTTTCTTCCTTTTGCCATGGTTGTTCTACTTCTGTTTGCAGGTCTTTGTGTTTTATTGTTTTTCCAGATATTTCTCTTCTCATTTTTATGTCTCCAGATGTTGCAATGACCAATCCAGTCTGCAATCCAGACTTTTTTGTCTGTTTTATTGACAGTTGTTATGTCTGGGGTGTTACAGTATGTGACATTATGCTTATCTAATTGAATATTAAAGTTCCAGAGTACTTTAGGTTCTTCACTTTCTAATACTTTGTCTATTTTGTGGTCTAGCCATTTGATATCCTGGCCATGTAATACCGGTACTTTGCCTTTGTGTATCTTTTCTATTTTTCATTTGGTCTTTTTTTAGGCCAGTTTGGACTCTTCCCTATTCAGTAAGCCTTCATGGTATATTAGCTTCATTAAATCTTCTGCACTGTCAGAAGATTAGATATTTGTTCAGATATTTATTTCCAATGCCCTTTTTTCTTCTTCAACTATCTGGTGTACCTGCAACATTCCACAAAGATCTATGTTTCTTGGTAAATAGAGTCTATCAATTTTGCTGCCTGAAAGAAGGGCAATGATTCATCATCATTATTTTTCTGCTCTTCCTCTCTAGAGCTCTTTCAGCTTGAGTCCAATCTATTTTTCCAGTTGTATATCTAATGATTGGAATTGCCCAGGTGTCAATTGCCTTGGTGGTATTTCCACCAGAGTGTTTGAACTTTAAAATTTTCTTCATTCGTCTGATATATTCACTACTATTTTTTTTCTAGATATCAGTGTGCTTCATATTGTTAGCTTGAAGGATGCCCACCAATTTTTTTTATTATTTATTTATTAAATTTAATTGCATGTGATTTTGGGTCCCCAACCCCTGGGCCATAGCCCAGTACTGGGCAGTGGCCTATTTGGAACCAGGTTGCTTGAGCAGTGGACCTGCACACATGGGTGTGCAACTCTCCTTAGCAGTGGGCTTATGGACATACACGCGCAGCTCAACTTGTGCAAGTTGAGCTGCACGTGCATGTGCCAACCATCCACTTGCATGGCCCAGTTCCCCTCTCCGTATTTGAGTTTCATCTACAGGATCTGGCCTTCTAAAGAGCAGTCAGGGTTGATCTCCTCTAGGACTGACCGATTTGTTCGCCTTGCAATCCAAGGGACTCGCAGGAGTCTTCTCCAGCACCAGAGTTTAAAGGCCTCCATTCTTTGGCGCTCAGCCTTCCTTATGGTCCGACTTTCACAGCCGTACATTGCAACTGGGAAAACCAGAGCCTTGACTATACACACTTTTGTTGGCAGGGTGATGTCTCTGCTTTTTAGGAAAACAGGCTCCCAAGCTCCATTTCAGCTATGACAGCCTCCTGCAATCTTCTGCCAGCGAAAACTATTCTATTCAGTTATCTCTTGTCTTCTGCATTCACTTTACTTCATTCCTATCCAATCCTATCCTATCCTATCCTATCCTATCCTATCCTATCCTATCCTATCCTATCCTATCCTATCCTTCCTTAGTCCTAGTTAGATCTCATTTTAATGACCCACTACTTCTTGTCCAGCTTTGGAGAATAGGTTGACCCCTTCTTCCCTCTGACAGTCCTTCAAAGGTTGGAAGACAGCTATCATGTCACCCTCAATCCTTCTCTTTGTTAGACGAGACATAACTAGTTCCCTCAATCGTTCATCATACCGTTAACTCCTAGACATCTTATCATCTTTGTTGTTCTCATCTCCACGCTTTCTAGGGTTTTAACATCTTTTTTTTTTTTTTTGGTATCATGGTGACCAGAATGTGTCCTACCCTCAGGTGCTTTGGAGAATAGGTTGACTAGGATAGGATCCATGAAATAGAATTCTTTATTCTTTATTGGCCAAGTGTGATTGGACACGCAAGGAATTTGCTTGGTGCATACTCTCTCGGTGTACATAAAAGAAAAGGTACATTCGTCACAAATCATACGGTACAACACTTAATGATAGTCATAGGGAACCAATAAGCAATCGAATCATATTAGGAAACAGTCAATATAAATCTTA
>JANHFM010003425.1:413288-426035 GCA_032468115.1 Grayia smithii | reverse complement strand
TGAAGCTCTGTTTGGGAGGCTTTTAGAGGCAGAAAAAAAAAAGTTTTTTCTGAAACAGAGTTTCAGAAGTTTCAGAGACAGGAAAAAAAAGTAAGGCACAGAGCTCATAACCATGGAACCTGCTGCTAAAATTCACCTCTGGGAATAGCTGATTGAGAGTATTCCAGGAGGCAGATCCACCCTCAGTCAGCTTTTTTCTTATTTTCCTCCCCAAAAACTAAGGGGTGTCTTATACTCTGGTGCTTCTTATACTCTAAAAAAATACGGGTATTTTAAATAAGCAAAACCTAGGGCACCCATTTTGCTCTGAATGATTAAATTAAATTCCCTCTTATGACTTCATAATATGGCAGGCCACATCCTCTGTGTTCAAATCAGGTCTTAAAAATGTTCTCTCCCAATGTCACTTGGGTACAGAAGAGCTTTTATTTGCTTTTATTACAGCAATAAACAATTTCCAGTATATAACATTAGTATTTGAGAATGAGTTGGTGTCTTTTTAATTCATAGGTAAATAATAGTACAAAATTTACTGCTGAGGAACTTTATAACTGTATTTCCCAAGAAATATACAGGTAAGCCTTTTTTTTTTAAAGGAACAAAAATAAAGTAATACTAAATGTTTTTCATAACCTTCCCATGCAACAGTCTATGTAAAATCTGTTTTTGTTAATCCTATTACTTAAAGGGTCAAGTAGCATTTTAATAAACATTTAAAAGGCTATAATTAAATATGAATATTATATACTCCTGTACCTGTTGCATATTTATTTATGTATTTATTAAATTTATATAAATTTCCCAAGACTCTTTCAGAGAAATAATCAGTTTGTTATGCGTATCAAATCTGATTCCTTTTGAAATTCATGATGGTATATTGGCCTAAATTAGCAAACAATTAGCAACTATTTTTTTTCTGTGCAGCTGCTTTAGAGCATTAGACGTAGCCTTGACATACAACTGTAATGGAGCCTACTTCACAGTTATTAAGCAAATGCCCCAGGCAATAAGCAGACTTCTTGGGCATTAAGTGAACATGGGTATTAAGCAAATCCCCTGAGTGTTGAATGAACAATGAGTGCAGTTTTGCCAAAAAAAAAACCCACCCAGAAATAAGTGCTGATTTTTAGCAAAACGGTTGTAATATGCCATCATGTGACTGTAGGGTGATGCAAATGGCCATAAATGTGGCCATGATGCTGAGGGCCCGAAGTTCGATCACATGATAGAGGAGGGAGCCCAACATTCCAAAGTACGAATCCAGATTGTAATTTTCCTTTTTTGGATGGATCGTAACTTTGAACGGTAGCTAAGCTACCAGTTATAAGGTGAGGACTACCTATATAACTTTTTAATATTCAATCATTGAGAGAAAAGAAGAGTATCAGTGTAGCTTGAAGAAAGTAAATATATTAGAGAGAATATGGTCATATGAAGTTGGTCATTCACCTGATATAAACAGATTAGTTTTCCATTGATAGAAAAAGTGACCTTTTAAAGGAAAGTGAGGATGTATCAAATGAAAGAACTAGAAGTTTAATTCATTTTTTAGACAAGATCTTTAAAATGGATTGAGAATCCCCCTTTAACATTATTAAATCATGTTGTGTGCATTCATTTATTTAAGGAACAGTAGTATCACATCTAAAATACTATGAATTACTTCCTGTTCTAGAAGGAACATTTCTGAAAAAATGGCAGCCTAGGAGATCCAAATTGATACATTCTGAGAGAAAAAATAGTTTTCTATATAACTAATTTTAACATTACATTAACAATTTTAAAAAAGTGGGAATGTGCTATTTTTGGTAAAGGAAGTAATAAGTATATAGAAATAATGGCTCATTGGTGAGATTTGCATCTCACCAATGAGATGTACATTTTATATAATCTTTCTAAGCTAGAGATGGAATGCTAAACAGATGTCAGCAGAATTTAAAAAGGAAAGTTACTATGAGACCCATATAATAGTTTGTCTAATATATCTTGTCATTATTGCTTTCTTTACAAATATCTTTAAATTGCTTTAACTGTGAGAAATTCCAATTCCAAAGCATACTGGATCTACTTGATGCAGTTTCTAATAAGAGTGTGCTTAAGCATGAATTCTTTATTCCAAGTTTCAATATGTGATAATAAATTCCAAAGAATCTTAACAAAAAGTCATCATAAAGATTAGTCTCTCTCCAAAAACATACATTGTAGTAACTAATAGCCACCGATAAAGACCAATACATTATGCAAAATAGTAAGACAGCCTAGATTAAAATTTATCTCCCCAGCAAGTTTATCTCCCTGGAAGTCTGCTGAAAGTAAAATGGGGACTACTACTTAGCAAGCAGCTGACAGTTTATATGTCGGTCCTTCCTTAGGAGGGAGTGCAAAACCCTGAGTACTGCACTGTAAATCCTTGTCCTATATCTTCACTTGATGCACTGCAGAAGTTGGCAAGATCTGTAGAACAAGGTTTCTTGAAAGATATGGATAGCTTCATATTGGAAGTGACATTCCTCCAGGTATAACATGCTGCTTAGAGCTTTAAAGGCTATAAAAAGTACTTTAAATCAATATTCACAATGGAAGCTAGTCCAACCCTTAGAAGAAAATAATCTTGTGCATTTTGAAAAACTGTTACAGAAAGTCTAACAGAGGGGACTGGGTTAGGCTTAGCAGATTGCATTTTTTCCTTATTCCTTCATTTTCTCATTTCTTCCCCAGAACACGGTTATCAGTTGGATGCGGCCAACTAATTCAACTGGAACATACTGTTAGACAGTGCTATGAATCGGTCCTTTTGGAAATCAAGAACAGAGGATGGCTCTGAGTCCTTCAATTAACTGAAACATTTGAAAGACTGGTTTTCTTCTCACCAAACAAAATAAACTTATGACCAAGCTACCTAAAAAGTTTAAACCTCTGTAATTTATTGGTCTTCCTTGCTGTTTTTAGCTACTTTGTTTGACGATCACACTTAAAGAAATATTAATCCATGGTTTGGCCTTATTTGTATACATATTTGTATATGTACGTGTGTTTCCACTTCCTGGAAGAAGACAGAGTTAGAACTTGGACTATGGCGAAGAGATTTTTAAATCTCCCTGACAATATTAGCTTTTACTCCTCATGTAAATCACTACTTTACAGGTGGAGTATTTTTTAAATCTTTATATTACCCATTCCCAGAGCAATATTCCCAGATGATGACATAGCTCTACTCTTCTCCTTTCCCAGCATATCATAACTTGAAGTTGAGTTTTGCAGACTTTTTGATCATAAAGCTTGTAGATACAGTTATGTATATTTTATTAGCCCATTCCCTGCAAACAGTCTCAATACATAATGCCCATCTGCCTGCTTCTCTTGACCTACTGAATTTGTAGCTGTTGTTACTACAATTCTTGAAATCCCCTCTTCCTTCCAGTTCAATCACCAAAGAGCTCACTCAAAAACTGCAGAAGTTAGACATCAAATGCTATGGCTGTGGGAACTATGCAACTATACAGCACTGGTCAAGAGGCAGAGAGAAGGAAAACAGGTGATCTCAGTGGATGCTCATGGCAAGCTGAAACAAAAACTGTGCCTTGCATTCTTTTCCTGCTATCCATTGTAAGGTTCTTATATTGGGACAACATGGAATTCTTGTGGCCAATTTATCGTCATCTATTCAGCATAACTAATTATCTAAAAAATTGTTCATTTGTATGGAAAGATGTCCACATGTCCAGGAATCCTGAGTGAATGTGCAAAAGATTCTGTTCCATCACCAAGAATAAACTAGGATTACATAATTGCAAACATTTTTGCTACTTTTACAAAAGCAAAATTTCTACCTGAGTGGAAACCAACTTTGTACAGGAAAAACTCGAAAAATTAGAATATCATGCAAAAGTTCATTTATGTCAGTAATGCAACTTAAAAGGTGAAACTAATATATGAGATAGACTCATTACATACAAAGCAAGATAGTTCAAGCCTTGATTTGTCATAATTGTGATGATTATGGCTTACAGCTCATGAAAACCCCAAATTCACAATCTCAGAAAATTAGAATATTTTTCGAGTTTCACCTATATGCTAATAACGGGAAGGTTTCAAGGTTGTAGAGCAGAGAAGGTATTTAATTTGTGCATGTCTATTTTTACAGTAAAAATGTCTTAAATCTGTTTGCTATTTTTTGATGAATATTGTTACTTTTTCACTGGTATCATTTGTCATGTTTTAATAGGAGATTCCATACTATTACAGATTCATTTCAAACATTTTAATTTCAAATTTAGATTAAAAAAATGTTGCATCCTATCTGTTGGCCTGACATCCTCTGTGCATGAGCACATTGCAAGGAAGACATACATTTTATTGTTTCACTTGAGAGCCTATTTATGGCTATGTGTTCAGAATGTATTTTATGAAGTCCTAAGTCTGCAAATAAGTTACAGCTACCTCCTTGATTTCTGTAGAGCTAAGTATTATCATTCTAGAAATGTTTAATTACAGCTGGATTCCTGTGATGATATTTCAGAGCATCCACTACATCAGGGGTGTCAAACTCGCTGTCAGACTTGGAAGCATTATTAGGTGGCTTCCAAGCTGCCACTTTCTGAATTGTGGGAGGGGGGAATTGGAAGAAGGAAATATTAGCCAGAATAGTATTATATAAGTGAGTGAAGGTCAGGCCAAGTCGACATCTGGAGAAGGAGTGGTGTCAAGAGGAACAATACGATGATTGGACCTTGTGACCATCGGAGGAGGGAAGAGAGGAGTTTGGGGTTTTTTGATATACTGAGGGGAAACCCGGAACTTTCAGATTCGGGTTTTCCCAGGATGTGCCAGTTTACTTCTCCGAATAAAAGGAACTTTTGAGACATGATCGAGAAGGAGTTTTCTTTCAGTGAAGGTTTTCTGGAACCCTGACATTCGCATCATAATGGGGTTGTCAAATAATGTATTGGGACATTTTTTCCCTTTGCTAAACCAGGCTTGGGCGTGACCAGTGCATGGAGCAGCTGGCCCGTGGGCTGTGAATTTGACAGCCCCGCACTACATATAACTTGGATTAGAAATCAGTAGTGTTCCACTGGAGAATCAACCATCAGTAAATGGAAGTAAATAAAGATTTGAGGCTTATTTACAATAATTTAATATAGTTTATAATATTTGGAATTAGGAGGTTTGAATATCAAGAGGAGCAGGAACTGGGGAACCGACTCCATTTGGTGAGGAAACCTTAAATACTGTTTTTGAAAACAAGTCCCAATAGATTGAAATAATATCCTAGACATGTAAAAAAAAAAACTGTCTTGTAAACATATAAGGATCTAGTCCTAGTGCCTTTCACTATCATTCTCATTGGCCCAACCAGCACAGTCCATAGTCAAGAATTATCAGGGTTGTAGTCTAAAGTATTAGAAAGGCAGTATCTTGGGCAATTATCAAAAACATGCATTATTGAGTAATATAATATGAAGGGCCATATAAAACCCCCATTTTTCATTCATCCCTTTCACTTGGATTGATCCTACCACTAGATGCGATCATGTTGGAATTACAACATATTTACAAAAGATTAATCTATTTTTATAAGCATAGAAAGATATAATCAGTATTTTGAAATTTTCAGAATAAGTTTCAGATTTAATTACCTGATAATCCATATATTCACATATTGATTTAAGATTGGTACTATTGGATGATAAAATGTGGATAATCTGTAGGAATGAGGTCCAAATTTAAATTATTTTAAACGTAGAATTAACATTGTTATAAAATCACTGGATAAAGTTAGAACATCTTACATAATTCACAGAATCCTCCACTTAAAACCATATTTCCAACCACTTGAAACATATGGTTGATTTTTTTTTTAATATTAGAGTTTTAGTTTTAAACTCAGAGTGTAGTTATACCAACATTCCATAAGAAAAGGCTATGATAACAGAATATATTATGAGAAAAAGGAGGAATGCTTTCAGGACTTTCAACTTGTTTTTCGATAGCCTCATTTTTTCTGCTTTGAATACATATTGCAGAATGTTATTGAATTATTCAGCTTGTTTTTAGCTTTCTCACATTAGAGAATTCCTTTTGAATGGAATAATATTAGACAAAGATTGATAATTTTATGTAATTAAAGTCCTTGGAGAGTTTAAGATATTTCTTAACTTTCACTACAAGATAATTGCATTTGTCTTGGGAATAATGATCAAAAGCAATCCATCATTTAGATGTTCACATTCCAAAAATGGATAGTCGGTTCTTGTCTACCTATTCTTTAAATGTTATGTCATTGGGAGAGATCGCAATATTGTAAAGACATTTAAAGCAAATGGATCAGAGGTTTGTTTCAGCAGGTGCTGACCAGTTCTGGAGAACTGGTAGTGGAAATTTTGAGTAGTTCGGAGAACCCAGTAAATATTACCTCTGACTGGCCCTGCCCCATCTATTCTCTGCCTCCCGAGTCCCATCTGATTGGGAAGAAATGGGGATTTTGCAGTAACCTTCCCCTGGAATGGGAAGAGAATTGAGATTTTACAGTATCCTTCCCCTGCCACGCTCACAGAACCGGTAGTAAAAAAATTTGAATCCCACCACTGAAATGGATGTAATGAACATTCTGTTGCAGACAGTACAAATAGAGTTATAAATCTAGATGTACAAGACATAAGGTTATAAACTGGGAGACCATAAGTTCTAGTCCCACTTTAGGCATGAAAGCCAGCTAGGTAACTTAGGCCTAATCACTTCTCTCAGCCCAACTCATCTCACAGGGTTGTTGTTGGAGGAAAAGAGAAGAATGAAGTATTTGGTATGTTTGCCACCTTGAGTTATTTATAAAAATAAAAATGATAAAATAATAGAATAAAAATAATAAAATAAATTTCAGAAAGTCCTTTCTATCCCCGAGAAATCATGCAGCAAACAAAAGAATGGCTATTTAAGGTATAACTGTTACTTGATGCATACTCTCAAAATGTGAAAGGCATTATTAAAAGTTACTGTATTCTTTACAGTATCTTTATCATCAATCTCCCTATTTGCTAATAAATGGCCTGAATTTGACAGAGGTTTTGAGGGGCATGATGCAATACAAGCTTGTACAATATTCTTGGTTTCTATGAAGAGGAAAAAATTTTGTTTTTTTATTTTAACTCTGTTTCACTTATTTTTGATTCAAGATACATATTTTGTGGATTTCCTACTACAACCTGGGAGAAAATCTTGCCATAGCTCTGATCGATGGATAGATTTTTTTGGGGGGGGGGGGGGAGAAAGACAAAGGTATACTTGGCACAACCAATCAGCTGGCATTGTGTTCAGGAACATCTGCACAGAATAGGACAGACCCTGCCTGCCCTCTTTCTGACTGGTGTATAGCTTTATGCTTTAAGCTTTATGAAGAGCTTCCAGCTCTTCGCATTGGCAGTCTCCATGTCTTTTGGTCAGCTCACTATACCAGCAGGGTATCTGATAACTCATAGGACATACACATTGATGGAACTTGTTGTTCCCATTGAGTTGGCTTTTCAGGACTTGGATGTTGCTGTAATCCTTGCTTCCTCATCATGGTTTCCATGTGACTGTGGGATACCAAGGTATTTGTAGGTGGTCTGCATGTCTGGTATGTGACCCACTGTGTAGTTCCACTCCATCAGTCTTAACTACCTTCCCTCTCTTTACTTACCCCTCTGGCCACACTTCTCTACTCCAAATGACATCCCAGTGGTTCTCACTGTAAAACTGTGTCAGGTGGATTAGCAAGTTAATGTGTCATTCACTCTTAGCATTCAGCTTGATGTCATCATCTACTGTATATAGAGAAGGTGGCTGATAGTAGTTCCATTCTTGAACTTTTATCCATAAGCAGTCCTTGGACTATCTGGCTGAGAGAGTACAAACTAATGAAGAATAGCAGCAGAAGACAATGCATCCCCTTGGTATTCACATTGGTATCAATAATGTGTATGTATTGCAATGTATTGCATTTATATTGTTTTCACTTATTCTCTTTGTGATTTATATACATGTGTATTTGTGTGTATTCAAGAGGGGTAAAAATCTTTAAATGTCATCTAATATGATAACTTTAGTTATCTGGTGTATATGTAAGCCAAGGTATTTGCATTGCTATTATGAATATATATATATACACTTTATTGGGGATTTGTAGAGAAAGATATTGAAACTAAAATTGTCAGTGTGCCTTTTATGAACATATTTTTGTTAAATACATTACACATATTTTTACATAAAATAAATATGGAGCTGAAAGATGACCAAAAACGAATCAAATTGTCAATCAAAATAATCAAAGACCTAAAGAAAGGACATTATTTTGAAATTCTGTTAACAGCTTATGGATTCTCAGTATCTTAGCAGACAACTGGAATGTTTTGGTAGTCTGTTATTTCATTTTCTCAGCAATTTAGTAATGTAATTTTTACAAGTGTCGCTTAAGGCACCAGGCTATAAAGTGAGAAGTAATGAGTTAAAGTGCCTCTTTGTCATTAAGGCCATCTGGGTCACTCTGTCTCTACTCAATCCACCTTATAGGGTTGCTGTTGTAGGGAAAATAGGAGATTTATATTTATTTATATTCATAAATATAATAAAGGCAGGATATATAAGCATTTTTATAGTCCAGTAGTTGTGCTATTTGAATAGAAGAATATTCAGTCTTCATTTTATGTTCATTTGTGTGAAAATAAAAATTGAAATTATATCTTTAATTTGTAAAGATTTTTTCTCCCAGTAAATTGCATTTAGTTTCCTAGAGGACAGCCTCGTTTTCTTACCCATGTTTTGTCATTGGAGTAAAATGATTCCTCCTAGCAATTAAAAAGTTGAACATTTACAGTCTGAACAATATAATCTACCATGTTCACACCCGCAAACACCTGTTTTTGCAAGTTCAGACCTGGAAACCTCTTTGCAAGAGGTTGGGAAATAGTCTAGGGATTTGTCACAGATGGATGAATGTGACTGCCTTTACCTGACCCTTGATCTTCCAGACTTCTGTATTTAGCCTTTTATGTGTAATGCTAAAATAATGCTAAACTATATTATGGGTTGTTTCCAAAACAATCACTAGTTTCCCCAGAACAAAGAACAATTTGAATATAATTTGCTGTTAATTTATAGCATTGGGCTTGTTCCAGTGGTGAAATCCAGTAGTAAAAAGCTACCAGTAGTAAAAAAAAAAGCTAAGTTAGTCTGAACTGGTATTTCCGATGATCAGCTGTGCTGCACAATTTATATTCGCCAGAAAGCAGGAAATCCTGCTTTCTAGTGAATCTAAATCACACGGTACAGCTGTTTCCCTCCACCGCTGTTCTTACCTTTAAATGGTTCCTTTTTCTGCATGATGCGTGCATTTGGTGTACACTGCACATGCATGCATGTGCAGCATGCATCTGGCATGCACTGTGTATGCAGCGTGCACGCATGCATGAAACTTGCACCACATATGCGCGGGCAAGCGAATTGGTAGCAACCTGCGAAGGATTTCACCCTTGGCTTGTTCACACCACAATCTTTTATTGCATCTAATCTCTAACTATATGGTGTATCTTTTTAGTGTCAGTGTACCACACAGTCTCTGAGCAAGAGACACAGGAGACAACATTCCCTAGAAAGTAAGATTAACCCTGAAAGAGTTCTCCCCATTATGCCCCATTTTTCTCCCTGGCTGCCATCTAATGAACTTGATAAGGAAGTGAACACGAAGAAAAGCTCCTAGAGGGTGGCTGAATGTTAATTTTCCAGCTGGAAAAAAAAAAGGTTTGGGATTGCTAGCCTCAAGAAATACTTTTCAAGGATTTTAGCTAACCTGATTAAGCTGCAAAATCATGCGTTCACAAGAAAATAATTCCTTCCCTTCTGATTCTAATTTTAATTTTTCGTTTGCTGTAAGTTTTCTATAAATGAAGTAACTAGCTAACTTTGGAGGTGTACTATTATTATTTTGGAAGGGGGCAGGTGCTGAAGGGGATTGAGAATGGAGCTTGAATAAACTGGCCATCGAGTTATCTATGAAATGATGCTGTGTAAGCAGCTTTAGCCAACACAATATCAACCCGAGAATGCAAAGACTGGGACAATGAGAAGAGAGAAGAAAGACAAACAATAATTTCATTACTGGTTTCATTGAGGAAGTAAATAGATGCCTTGAAATAATATTGAACAGGAATAAAAAATATTCTTGAATTATTCCCCACTGCAACATCATCTTCCGGACATGCTGGCTGCGTGTGAAGTTTCCAAAAGATGCCCTAATTAATTCATGAGGCTGCAACTGGGAACAGCCAAATGGCTGTAAATGCCATACAACATACCAAGCGTTCAGATGAAGCCGTTTAAAATATTAGAATGTTTAGGTGGAGATGGTCATTTAATGCCCATGTTTGGCATTCTGGGGGAGGCAACAAGTATGGTCCACTTGGTTCCAAATTGAAGTTCAGTATTACCTTTATAGTAAGAGTTCTCA
This sequence comes from Grayia smithii, assembly GCA_032468115.1. NCBI lineage: Eukaryota > Metazoa > Chordata > Lepidosauria > Squamata > Grayiidae > Grayia > Grayia smithii. The sequence continues at coordinate 415,555 of JANHFM010003425.1, read as the reverse complement.
GAAGAACTAGTTGTTCCTTTGCACAGGTTCAGCTAAACAGGCAAAGCTCAAAAGTCTATATAAGGGAAATTCAAGCACTATCAAACAAGGAAAAGCATGCAAAACATGGCTTCTTGAATTCTTTCCAATACCTTAAAAATAACTTTGCTTTGGTCCCATGATTAAGAGTGGCTTAGAACAGAACAAGCCTTTGCCCAGTGCCTCTCCTTAGTTATAGCAATAGCACTTTGACTTATCCCGAAGATGCTTCCTTCAAAAGGCAACTGGACTTTCCTGTTTTGCTTCTCAGCCAAGATGTGTCTTCAGTTCTGATTGAATGATGGAGAATGAAAGGATTTACCATCCAGTCAGAACTCAAGAAGCTTCTTAGTTGAGAAACAAAATGTCTTCAGGAAAAATAAGAAAACCCAGTTGCCTTTTAAAAGAAAGCACCTTTGGGACAACCATGACCTGGATGACTGAGAATTTCCATAGAAACTGAAAACTTGTATACCACTTCATAGTGCTTTACAGCCCTCTCTAGGTAGTTTACAGAGTCAGCATATTGTCCCCACAATATGGGTCATTTTACTGACCTTGGAAGGATGGAAGGCTAAGTCAGCCTTGAGCCTGTCAGAATCTTAACTCCTAGCTGCAATATTGCATTCTAAACACTGCACCAATAGGCTTTGGAGGGTTTTTTCCCCCTCTCTCCATAGCTTATGAACAAAACTATTTTTATTTTTAGTATTTCTTTTTCTAGGTTTTCTCCACATCCAATCTGATCCTGTTCTATCCTTTTCAAGTTATCCTGCAAATTGATAGATCTCCCAGTCTATTTGCATACTTTTTTGCAAATTTCATTGGCTTGGAAGTATAAAAATGGCAGAACAAATTTTAAACTGATTTCTGGGGGAAGAAGCCACTAGGTGTTGGATTCACATCCAGTTCAGTAAAGTATAGATAAATCAGTAAAAGATATAGCAGATAGAAACAATGTTGAGAGTGAGTTAATGGATAATCGTTATCAGGAAATAGAAGGCATCTTTGAAACACTAAACTCATACTGACACTGAATATAATCTTACAAGGGAAGGTTAGATTGAAGGAATAGTTTTTTATACCAAGAATGTAAAATACACAATAGACTACATTGAAAGACAAATCATTGTGCATGGCTATATCTGGCCACAAATGTAAATGGAGTCCTGATCAAAATACTGAGGGTTAGGTCGAGATGGTAAAATACATCAGAAATCTGTACAAAAGGAAACATGTTGTAAGTGAATCATGCTCCACTGACGAATTATTTTCTAGATATAACTACGGTATGCCTTACAACAGGGGTGTCAAACTTGATTTCATTGAGGGCTGCATCAGGGTTGTTTGATCTTGGGGGTGGAGGGCTGGGGGACATGGCAGGTTGGGTATGGCCAGCTTAACGTCACTGTTGGGGACACCTGTGATAGCCTGATCTGTCAGCAAAAACAGGCTCCCAGCTGTTTTTGCCTGCGACTGCCTCCTGTAACCCTCTGCCAGCAAAAACAGAACTTGGGAGATGCCTATGACCCTCGTGAGCTCTTTTTCACTGGCAGAGGCACTGCAGGCTGGTCCTTTGCCGTTTCCAGGGCAGCCCCATGGGCCAGATCTAAGCACCCCACAGGCCAGATCTGGCCCCCGGGCCTTGAGTTTGACACCCCTGCCTTAGGAAGTTTGGTCTTAAAAGCAACTAGAGTGGAGGCTACCTTGGACCTCAATGATAACTAGCGCAAATATTGTGGAATCAAATTGAAACAGAAAATCTCATTTAGCATATGTCAGTAGATAATTACCAACAGGATCTGAAATAGCAACATTTGATTACAAATGGGGGACCTTCTAAAAAATTATGGGATTTGTAGGAAGCCAGATAGGAAATTGCTCTAGCAAAAGATCAGCCAAATCAGGCTCACTGCCAGTGGGCTGGAAGGTGGCCAACAGACCAATTTTAGAAAGAAGTCCAAGAGAGATCTGGGAAATTATAACCAGTGAACTAACATCTATTACCAGGCATAGATGACCAAGTCTTGCTGAAAACAGGTTTTACAAAAATTCAGTGTGCTCATCAACCTTTTAAGTTTTGGTTACCATCTGTAGTGCATTTGATTTTCAATAAGCCTTTGCTAAAATTCCTCTTTAAACTTAGTGACAAGGGTTGATTTACCTTTTGTGGACTATCATTAAGTGTTGTACCCTATGACTCATGCCGAATGTATCTTTTATGTACACCGAGAGAGTATGCACCAAGA
>JANHFM010003425.1:401297-413188 GCA_032468115.1 Grayia smithii | reverse complement strand
TCTTTTATGTACACCGAGAGAGTATGCACCAAGACAAATTCCTTGTGTGTCCAATCACACTTGGCCAATAAAGAATACTATTCTATTCTATTCTATTCTATTCTATTCTATTCTATTCTATTCTAACAAAAGGAGTAACTTTCTCAAATGAGAAAAAGTAGGAACTTAAGTTTTTGTGTTGGGATCATTAAGTGAATTTGGGGGGAAACAAGGAGTGGGTTATGTTTATGGCTGGTACTATTCAGTGTGGAACAATCTGTTTCATGAATGGCAAATATCATTCAGTTCCAAGGAGCTGCAAAGTAATACACACTAAAACACATACTCATACACACCTCTATTTTAGATAGACATTGAGTGAATTTGACAGTTCAGTAGTAAGATTTTGGGGTCATACTGGATATAGCACAACGGATTACTCTCTTGCATCATGGCAGTTGTCAGAGACAAATTCCATACTATGGGTTATTAAAAGGATTGAAAGTAATAAAAGGTCCAGACTACAATGTTAAAACAAACCCAGAACTCACTTGTATCCTCAGTATAGGTGGCCTTCAAATTATGATCACTTGTTGGAGTGGAGTTACAATAGACCTCCCCAGAGTGACTTGCAACCTAATGGTGGATTTTCCCTGCAGTCAGATATAGCATTTTGGGTGCTTTTACAGCTGCATTTACAGGATGCATTTGTAGGATTCGGCTTTGATTTGTGTCTTTTGTTAGGCAGTAAGTTGTGTTTACTTACGATTTCTGGCAAAAAACAGCCATTGGGTACATGACGTTTACATTTACCAACCACAGCAAAAAAAGGTTGCAAAATTGAACATGTGACCTGCATAACTACTGTGTTTCTCCGAAAATAACACTGGGTCTTATATTAATTTTTGCTCCAAGATACATTAGGGTTTATTTTCTGGTTAGGTTTTATTTTGAGGGAAATACAATACTAAATGCATCCATCTGGCTGACAATCTTAACTGAGGCTTATTTTGGGGGTAGGGCTTATATTACAAGCATCCTGGAAAATCATGCTAGGATTTATTTTTCGGTTGGGTCTTATTTTCAGGGAAACAGGGTATGAGTTATGGCTGGAATGACACTCATAAGTCAAGGACTACCTGTACTGTTTAGTCACTTTACATACCATATAATTAACTTGTGGAAGGCATTTCAAAATCCAATGGTGGTGACTACATTGGATGGCTTTATAAATGTAGTTTAGACAACTTTATAGAAGACAGAATGTATCAATGTCTATTGATCTTGAAGCACTTCTGAGTCAGGGCAGCAGGCTTTCAAACATCAGGGGCAGGAGGGAAGGGGGAATAGTAGGACAAGGGTAGATCACCTCCTGTTTCAAGCACTCTAGTTGGCTACTGTGAGAAAGTGCTGTACTTAAGATTTAGCAGAGCTCTGTTGTGTTCTTAAAATGCTAAAGTACTTAGTAAGATATTACATCTCAAGCATCGCCAACCCTCTAGCATCAGAATCAAACAACAATTATTAAAGAAATGAAACACAATTTGTATTACAGCATGTTTTGAGCTTGCAGTAGAAAGATACAAACTTATACAATAATTTTTGAAATAGGTAACCTTTCTAAGACAGCACAGACTTTTTTGTTTTGCATCTTACAACTCTGCACGTTTGTTACAACTGCTTAAGAACCATACAGAAAACACCCTCTATCTTGGCTGAATTTCACTCCTCACTCGTATTAACACTCAGGTTCAGAAACTCCATTCACATGTAATGGAAAACAATTATGTATTAAAGAGAAAATATAACATCATAGCGGGGAGGGGGGGGAATTAATAGCTCTCATGGTAGTAAATTAAATGTCTTACTCCAGTCTATGAATTTTGAGATTGTCTCTTTGCATCATACATTTGAATGCTCGTGTCTCTTCAAGGTTATAAGAGTCCTGGCTCTATTAATATATAAAAAGTTATAAAAGGCAGTCAAAATGGCAGGTGTGTCAGCTTTTTTTAAATAAAGCCGTTTAGCTATTTAAATAAGGCTTATAAGATTATTCCAGTTATTTAAGAAAAAAGGCCTATAAAGCAATTGCTGATAATGAGGACTGCTGTTTCTTTCCTGCACTAGAAACAATTCCAAAATAAAAATATTTGCTTGTGCAAATCAGCAAAACGTAACATTGGGGGATGCTCATGAAATGATATGCCATCAACGTACATTCTTATTACCCCAGAAGAGTCTAATGTTAAGTCTAAATTAAATTCTAATGCATACAACACGCTTCATTTATTCTAAAAAAATATGTACAGCATATTAATAGTATGCAATATGCAAAAGCCTTGTTGCTGATGGCAACTTTTAACCCTTCCCTCCCACCTTATTCACATGTGTACCTCTACTAAAACAATTACATCACTAAGCCTGTTAGTTTTAAGGAAATTAGAACTTGTAGATTTTTGTGTAGGGGCTCCATTCATTGGATTCTGAATTGTAGACTTCAACTGTGTTCAGAAACTCATTGCCATCAAATCCTCCCACTGCATAGATAGTGTTGTTCACTGTTGCAAAACCAGCATTGCTTCTTGGTGTGGTCATGCTACCCAACATCTTCCACTCATTCTTAGCAGGGTCATACATTTCCACACAGCTGACTGCATGTGAGCCATCAAAGCCACCACCAACAAAGAGTTTTCCTAGGAAGCAAATAAGAACATAAGCTTGAAGAACTTGTGTCCCAGTAAACTGCCGAAAATGCAAAATTTCAATTATGCAACCTCCCACAAAAATATATGTGCTTAACATCTACAGACTAATTGTATAGTGAACTAATTAGTTTTGTTTGAACCTAGGACAAATCGTCAGTTCTGCCAAATTGTTTTAGATCAGTCAGTTTAGAATACTTTAGCTGCTCCGGATTTGGGCTAAACACCATAGTAATGGGCAAGGCTAATTTGTACTGTCTTCCCTCTTCCCCCACAAGCTCTTCCCAGTACAGCATAACCTATTGATTCACAGACTCATTTTTCCCTCCCTAACGTCTTTCCTCCTTCCTCACAGCAGCTGATGCCCTTGTGGTATATTTCCCATCAGCTTCTGATTTTCATGGTGTAACATATCCCATCGACTCCTTCTACTTATCTCTGATATCTTCAGTTATTTCCTATAAAACCACTTCTGCCAAGAGCAAAGCAGCATATTTCACCAGTGCATAGAACAAGTCACCCCAAAGTAAAAGCATTTGAGTTAAGACAGGGATTACTTAAATGCAAATGTTGTTCCATGCAAGAGTTATGCACAAATAGTTTATCCTATAATTTATTCCACTGCTACATAGAAAAATATAATCCTACTGTATCCCATTAATGTCACAAGTATAGATCTCTGAATGGTAATAAGTAGGAAAGACAGTTTTAGAGTAGCTTGAATTTCACATCTTTCAATCACGTACATGCATGTATATATGTGCATTCTATACTTCCTACTTGTGTAACAAGCCAGTGTATCTGAAGTATCTATAGTCAACTTGATGTTGTAGTATAGAGACAGATTAAAATAATATGGAAGTGATGCTGCATGCTCACAAATTCAAGGCATTAAGCAACTGTTAAAGTCAAAAATTTGTAATACTTTTCCAATCCCAAGAGCTTACCATCAAGAACAGCAACACCAGCTCCGCGCCTAGCCACGTTCATAGATGCAATTAGAGTCCAAGTATTGTTTTCCGGATTGTAACGTTCTACACTGTTAAGGCAATTCCATGACTCAGCGCCTCCAATGATATACAAATACCCACTAAGTTCACATACAGCAGACTGGTGTCTACCTATAAAGACAAAAGAAGAAGAAAAAAAGCTAGTTTGGCATCAAGATTCTATGTTTAAGATTCTGTCACTTAGGCATTCTGGAAAATTCTGCTTTACTTTACTTGCAGCATATAACTTATAATTCTTCCTGGGTTAAATTTTCAGGTGCATAAACATGCCATTGGTAAATTCTGACACCTTCTACTGGCAAAACCAGTAAAAAATTCTGCAAGAGAAAATAAATCACTGCAAAACTTGAAAAGATTATGAACTTACGGATATTTAGCGAAGCACAGCATGTCCACGATTTGTTTACAGGATCAAAGACATCACAGTTTTTTAATCCCTTCTGTCCATAAGGATCTGACCCACCAACAATATATAGTTTTCCATTCAGTGCACATACTCCTGATAATGCAAAGGGGGAAAAAAAAAGAAGTTACAGTTTGCAATTTTTAAAATAAATAGCTTTATAGAGCATTATAGATATTTACCTGCATTGCAACGATTAGTTCTCAGTTCTGGAACTGGAGTCCAATCATCTATTTCGGGATCATACATCTCCCCACAACTCAAATCATCGGAGTGTCCATTTGATCCACCAACAACGTACAGCTGTCCCTGGGTAGTGGAAATACATGTTGTTGAAATGATCTTTTAAATTATATTATCTCTAAATCTGTGCATTAATAGAGAAGAGGCTTTTAAATTAGTATAATGAAAACCACTAAGATAGCATAATGGCCTAGTATTAAAGGCTTATCTCAAGATAAAACACCCCCACAATATTGATCCCCTCCTACTCCACAGAATGCTACTCTCTCCTACCTCCACCTAATCTAACACGCTGCAATTGTTAAACAGGTTTCAGCAGAGAAATGAACATGTGATTTACTTCAAAACGTACCATCAGAACCGCCATCTGGAATCGAGCTCTTGGAGTCCTCATTGGTGCGATGAAAGTCCAGCAATCTGTCCGGGGATCATAGCATTCCACAGTGCGCAAACATTCCTGTCTGTTATAGCCACCTGTTTGTAAAAAGAGCATACAGATGATACATTATTGGGTTAGCGAAATACTATCTTTAAAAAGCTTAGATAATGTGTGATCCTCCAAAATTTTTATGAACTCGAACTTTTGTTACCGTTAGCTAGCATATTTCCAGTTCCAAAAGATTTGAAGGGCACCATATTGCTCAACCCAAGGTATAAGAATTATGGTGTTACCTGCAGCAACCAGCTTGCTGTTAAGTTCTGCTGTTCCCAATCCAGATCGTGCATACTGCATAGGAGACATCACCTTTTCTATAAGGTCATCTGGTTGAACCTCAAAACTCAAACTTTTCATCAGTCGTGGAGTACTAGTTGGGGAACTCTGTGGACTGCTACGACCATGAAGGAAAATCACACAAAAGACACCATCCAGAACGGAAAGACACAGATAGGTGTTATCTGAAAAGCAAAACATACATTTCAATTTCAGTATATCAAGGTTTTCACATCCTTCCCTCTAAACGTGTTGCAATTCTAAAAATCTTTAACTCATTCAAAGAAAAAAAATATCTATTATGTACATGAGCAGTTGTTTGCTTCCTCCCACTACTTCTGCATTTAACATGAATGAAATAATCTAGAGTAAAACCAGCAACAACAAACTTTGGCTTACTTGAGGTCTTCTCTGAAGCAACAATTTTCCATTCGTGTTTAAGATTCTGCACTGCTGCATTTGGTGAAAGACTTCCAGAAGAACTGCTACTTAACTGCTTGAGATCATTCTCACGGAGTGGTTTTTTCTGCAAAATCAAAAGGCAGCTACAGAAACCTAGCCAGGGAGCAAAATTTGCTCTGCCTTTGTCTTCAGAACTATTTTTATTGCTGTAGAGCCTCATCCAATAGCACAGCTACACAGGTAACTTGCTGAATGCTTTAGCAGCAAGATGAAACAGTTAATGCTTTGTTATCCACAAAATAATGTTCTACTCCATTTAATCACTTACTATCCTCAACTTCACAGGTCTACTTTCCATTTTAAAATACAATCCAAATGTATACAAATGAAATAATTTATTCCTTACATCAAATCAGCATTTATGAAATTCAAGGTATTACAAACTGTATTCACACATCATACAAGCCATTGGTTTACCTCTCACAAAACTGGGTTCACACACTGCACTAAGACAAATGCTTAGCACAAAACATAAACCCTATGTAACTAAACCCTATATAAATTACCTACTTTAAATCTATTCTGTATTATTTTTATTACTTTTCAATGGTTTAAATGTACAGTAGCTACTGCACCATTTTCTTGCCAACATAAATTTTTCACCTTATTGCCTATAGCTGTGATGGCGAACCTATGGCACGCATGCCAGAGGTGGCATGCAGAGCCCTCTCTGTGGGCATGCATGCTGTTGCCAGGTGGTGTTCTGGTTTCTGGCACATGCATGCATGCTGGCCAGGTGGTCTTTGCGTGCGCCAGAAACAAGACGACCAGCTGGGTGGTGCATGCATGCGGGCACGCATTCCAGTTTGGATACTTGGTGCCAATAAAGTTCACCATCACTGGCCTAAAGGATTTCTCAGCTAAGATTAGGGAATCTATTTTTTAAGAATAAAAGCTATTCTGCAATACAGCTTCCTATTTCCCTTTCACCTGTGTTTCATTATTTCTTCTATTTATCCGTATTTTGACTGCTTGTTTAAATATACTAACCTTTTCTCCTCCTTTTTACTCAACACTGAATTCAGTGGCCTTCATTTCTAAATCAATGTGTGTAAATTAACACCATTTACTTTTCAAATATTAAATGCTAGTGAAAAACTTACTAAATGGCTATTGAGAAACTAATGCCATTTCACTCTAGTTCTTGTAAATTCAGAAATGAGTCATAATTAAAATTAATATGAATTTTGTTTCAAACTTAATGTTAATTGAAGTGTGAAAACAACTTATTACTAAGTCCAGAAAACAAACAGAAATCTCATTAAATGAAACAAACTTTCCCACTACTTTCTGCCATTTATCCAGAACACATTAATTTATTCCTGCAATGACAAACCTTTTTGCTCAAGTGAGCCCATTGTTTACACCAGGATTTCAAAATTATGTTACGGTTTGATACCTAGCCGCCACTTGTGACAGAAACATGTTCTATTTTCTCCAATACTCCTGAATTGCCTCAATTCTTTTCTTCAGAACTCTTGAGGAAAGGGGAGACTTGTTGTTCAGCCACATTTGTTTTCTCAGCACATATAAATCTTTCAACCTCATGGAAGCTCAAGTTAAATATCTAATTCTATTCTTGATTTCACAGTATTAAGTGTGTATTAAATGCATTAAGGCACAGCTCAAAACTAGATGAGCCAAAGACACAATTATTTTAAGTTTGTATTTACCTAGTCTTCTAAACTGGAAATGTCTTATTTTCATTATACTACACAACATTTTAGTTGTGCTATGCTACTCTACCCAGCTTTACCTGAGGTTACCTCAGACCATGTGCATTTTGTACCTGCACAAACTGAATGTGGTCATCATCACTGCCATACACCTCAGCCTGTCCATCTAGTGGATTTCCATCAAGCAGCTTGTGATCAGCTGAGTAGTACAACGTTTGAACCTGCAAAACAACAGAACAGCAATCTGGCTATAGTCTCCATTGCTGCTTAACTAATGGCACATTGTATAGAAACTTCATTAGGATTCCAGGAGCGCAGCTTGATCTTCTCTCCATCTAGCAGAATGGCATTTTTTTTTTTAAAAAGGAAGGTTTCTCTCACGACGACAGATCTTCAAACACTGGATAAAGGCTCCTTGTTTTCACAGCTCAAAAGAAATCTTCTTGACTTCTATACTCCTTGTGCCATAAACATCCAAATGTACAACAAGTATAATGTACATTATCGTTCAGAATCAATTGTACAAATTTCTTTTTGCAAATCACAGTTTTGAAATAGGTAAATCAAACACTTTATAAAAGGGATTGCAAGAAAGATAATGGAACTACTTTTCATTTCAGGAACTTCTGTTGCCTACTACATCTCAGATTAAATGTATTAGTACTTTAAGGGAAATTTGATTACGTAACTGAGATTCTCAGGTATAAAAGGAAAACAGCAAACAACTGCTCTGGAAATTAAGGCTTCCTTTTGATGGCAACTAAATAATTTTTTTGAAACAATCTGAAATGTGAATCTCCAGTGCATTTCATTTTTAAACCAAATGGTTGAAGTTATGTTCATGAGTTAGGCTAGTTAATTATACAAAACTTTTCAATTGTTAAAATAGCCTGTAAAGAAGTAAACACCATTAAACATCATCATCGTTCTCTGCCCACAGCGAATTTTCATAGGAGAACTGGGGCAGAACTGCTGCTTCTTTACGTGTCATTACACTTGAAGTTTCTTCTATGGTCCTTCAGCGATGAGTATCCTAGTTTTGTTAATAAACCTATGGGGAGATAAATCAATGGGGAGGAACAACCATTAGAACCTTTGTCCTACTTTCTCTCTTTAAGTAAAACCTGTAAAAAGAATACATTAAGAACAAAGCAAGTTTCAAACCACCTCCCCAAATTTAAAATGAAGATAATTGCTATATTTGAAGTTTCCTAAAGAAAGCAGAGACAAAAACAGAAGACCAGCTTGAACAGTAGTTTAAGCAGCTCACCTGAAACCCCCCTAGTTTCTCAGCTTAGGGATACCTACAGTAAAATTTAAATTCTTCAGTTTTTGTTTTAAAGGGAACAAAAAAGGAGAAGGGATCATCCTTAATTTCAGAAAAATGTAGCAGTTAAAGATGGCCCAATCTCATTTTTCTTAAAACTGACCTCTTCCATCAGATCTTCAAGGCTGTCTCCGTTCTCCCAAATGCTGCGCTGTACCCAGTTGATTACCTTTGTGTACAGCTTGCCATTGCTGGGCAAGCTAACATTATCTTCCAGCATAACCTCCAGCTGAAATCAAAAAGAAAAGCACACTGAGGCCACAAATTCACACTAGTTAAAGAGAGTCTACGACCCCAAACAAACATTGTAAATATAAGATTTCTTCAGTTTTGATGGGCAATACTTTTACATATATTTTTGTATAATACTGAAAACCTAAGTAGAGTTTACATTTTCAACAGGGAAGGAAGTTATCAACTGTAATCTAAACAGCAATTAGCAGTTGATGAAGGTATTTCAAAATAAAAAGCAGCAATGAAATTTAGCACTCTATGGCTATTATACTGAATCATTCAGAACAAGCTATTTCTAACATTTTAACAATACATTTTAGCCTTCTGTAAACAGATAAAGTAAAAAAATAAATAAAAATTGTATTAGTCTTTCCCAACTCTTAAGCCCCTCATGGTTTACAACTGTGATGTGGTATGAATTGTTTTGGTGTTTTAATCTATATCTGCTTCTAGTTACAGATAGTCCTTCACTTAGGAAAAGTGAGCCCAGAATTTCAGTTGTAAGTTGTTGCATTTGTTAATAGCAATAGCACTTAGACTTATATACTGCTTCATAGTGCCTTTACAGCCCTCTCTAAGTGGTTTACAGAGTCAACATATTGTCCCCAACAATCTGGGTCCTCATTTTACCAACCTTGGAAGGATGGAAGGCTGAGTCAACCTTGAGCCACTGAGAGTTGAACTGCCGAACTGCAGCTAGCAGTCAGCTGAAGTAGCCTGCAGTGTTGCACTCTAACTACTGTACCACCTCGGTTCTTTAAATGAAGCAAGTTAAGTGAGATACTATGTGACTGCTTCGCTCAATGACTGCAATCTTGCCACTTGCGTTTATGGCTATTAAGCCTTTACACAAGTCATTAAAGCAGTGTGTGGGGTGTCTCATGGGGTGGAGGAGGTGATCCTGGAAGGCCTAGCATGGGTATACTGTGTCCAATGAAGGAAAGACAAATGTGAAACAAATTATATTGGCCAAGAGAGAGAAAGTACTGGAAATACTACAAATAATAGAGAAGGTTTGGAAAGGGTTAAAGTAAGGGTTTACGTTACTGGATATAAAAAAGAAATTGGCTAAACTTTTAAAATTAAAACAAATAGCAATAGCATTTAGGCTTTTATATCTCTCTATAGTGCTTTACAGAATTATCTGGATGGTTTACAATGAAGAAGTATTGTTTGTATATTGTCCCCAGCAATCTGGGTCCTCATTTTACCGACCTTGGAAGGATGGAAGGTTGAGACGACCTTGAGCCCCATCAGGATCAAACTCCAGGCTGTGCGCAGAGTTTGGCTGCAATACTGCACTTTAACCACTGCGTCGCCAACAAATACAAGTGATAAACCAACAGAATGACCTGGAAAATGTTTTCTTATTGGATCTACAAAAGGGCCTTTTTAAACATTGAAGAAACATATGTAGTGGAATGCAGAAGAATTGAACAGGAAATCATATGACAATAGTATTTTGAATTAAAGGTTAAGATTATTAGAAGTAAAAGGAAGGAATAGAGTTGATTTATTTGATTATGATTATAATTAAAAAGGGTTTTTTTGAAAATTTTGCAAACTTATGAACTTTTTGCTGACACGGTGATTGAAGCTGTTTTATGAAGCTGCTTAGACAAGGGATAGGATATCAGATGATATATTTGCTTTTTTATATATGTCTTTTCTGTTTTCCTACACTATTTATTCACTATTTATTCTCTTTTTCCATTTTCTTCTTTAACCTAAAATTTGTTTGTTATCAGTTTTGATTATTGTAATTAAATTGCCTAATAAAAGATATGTTCAAGTTATAAGATGTTAGTGAATTTCACTGTTATGATTGGACAAATGACCTGAATTCTGGGCTGTATGTCACAGCAAGCAACAGTAAATGGTGTGGAAAAATCTATACTAACATCCCTGGTATCTTTTTGTGCTGAGGTGGCATTGTTACAAAACTGCCTATCTGCAAATTGTTTAAGATAACAAGTTTGTGTTTTGAAAAGTAAATGTATGGTGACTTTCATGCAACAATTTTTTTAATTAGAAAAAAAGAATATTGCTAAAAATATACTTAAGTGTTTACTTCCAAATGGTGTCATAATTAAACAAGAATTTAAATGCTTATACATGTTCCTGGTACCAGATTGATAGGGTTGTGTTTCTTTTGGTCAAAAAGTTATTTCATGGAACCCATTAAGTGAAGCAATTAATATTTATGTGAAAAACAGTATCAAGGTGATAGATGAGGAAGAAGGAAATGGGGTAAGTACCTTTAAACGTGGCAGTTTGAGAAATTCTTCTTGGTCGGAGATCTGCAACAAATGCTCTTGAATGTAACCATCAATCTGGTTCAGTAATCGCAAATCACTCATGTTGCTTGCAAAGTTCCGATAAGAGATGCAGCTTTGAACACTCATCCTGGACAGCAAGTAATCTCCACAAACCTTTTTTTTTTCAAAAAGAGTTTACAATTATGATATATTGTAACTTTGCAACTTCATTTTGTTTTACATTTTCTCACCACAGATCCTGACTCTGTATTGTTTGATTTTTAAAATGACATAATATATTCACTTATCTATAATCAATATACCAAAAAAACCCCAAAAACAAAAAAAAAACCCACCACACACACAAAATCCCTCATGGGATATTGTCTCCTCCTTGTATCTTAGTCTCTTGCCCACTTGGTTAAGTTATTTTTGGCCACTTTGTTTCTAAATGATTTTATTATGATTAAGAGAGACTTCTTGTCAAAGTTTTAATAATGTGCTCGAAAGTCTTTTATTTTGGTTTTGTTGCTATGTGTAATTATGATTACAGTGTCCAGTTCATCTATTAGGTATATCTTTTGAGTACAAGAATATAACTTCTTAAATGGGTTAACAAAAATATACTGGCCCTAGAACTGACGTGTAAACAATATGCCAGCAGCTATTCAAACTAATTGGCTTTGAATATACTTTAACTTGGGGGACACAGTGGCTCAGTAGCTTAGACGCTGAGCTTGTCGATCGAAAGGTCGGCAGTTCAGCGGTTTGAATCCCTAGTGTCGCGTAATGGGGTGAGCTGCCGGTACTTGTCCCAGCTTCTGCCAATCTAGCAGTTCGAAAGCATGTAAAAAATGCAAGTAGAAAAATAGGGACCACCTTTGG
>JANHFM010003425.1:368474-379809 GCA_032468115.1 Grayia smithii | reverse complement strand
AGTTGGGGCGCGCGGGTGGGCCAGGGTCCGGGACGCTGCAAACCGGTTCGGTGACGTCACAGCGTCACCGCTACCTATTCGCGTGAACTGGACCAAACTGGGGGCAACCCACCACTGTTATGTATGTGTACATTTGTATGCAGTTTATGCTAAAATCCCACATGATTCTTTTATGGCTTGACTACTGCAATGCTCTCTGCATGGGGCTGGTCTTGAATACCAACCAGAAGCTTCAACTGATCCAGATGTCGTGGCATAAATAGTAATGATCATGCCTTAATATGCTCATGTAACATGTCTACATTGTGAGCTGCACTGATTGCTAATTTGCTTCTGAGTGCAATTGTTACTTATACAAGTCCTATATGACATGGGGCCTAGTTACTTGAGGGACAGATAACTGTCTGCCAAGACATCTGTCTGACAGAATTGATCCTGCAGACTTGACTTGCTTCAGGTTACTTCAATGAAATAATACCATCTCTCAGGACCTCGGAAGACGTGCATGTCTTCTGGAACGAAGTTCCGCTGAGATCTGGATGGCCTGCACTCTGCTGTTGTTTAGAAGAGCTGTTAAGACCTGGATGTTTACCCAAACTTTTGGTGAGGGAAATTGAGAACTCTCACTTCATCACACTTACCATCTTTTTTCTTTATTTTTTATTGTAGTTTCATTGTTGTGAGCCACCTGGGGGCTTTGAGAGTCGGGTGGCATACAAGTTTAATAAATTTAATTGTTGGTGTTATTTGGAAATGTTAAATCATAGGGTGTGTGCTTGTCAGAAATAACAACATGGATGTTTATACAAGTGTTTCTTCTCACTTTGTTACACAAAAGTAATTATGACAAATACAAAAGGGAACAAATTAATTAAATTAAGTGTATAGGGCAAAACCAAAAGAGATAGGATCAAGAATGAATGGTTGCTGAAATGAATGTGGACTGAATACAAAAGTGATTGACTTGAATGAAAGAACTATGCTGAGGTTGTTTTGGCATATAGTGAGAATCAGCTTGCAAAACAAATGAATGAAAGAAGAATAAATGGATCAAAAGAAAGACAGAGAAAGTCATGGTTTAATGGCATTGATGAAATCCTCAGAGACAAAAAGGGATAGGCAACCAATTTAAAGAACATAAGTGATGTATGGATGTAATGAAAGAAAATATGGTATGCAGGACAGAAAAATATAGAAAAATAAATACTGTTGGTGTATATATTACATTTAGATTTCTTTCTCTTATTTTTGGCCTTTCAATTTACTTTTGCTTATTATTTCTTATTATTTTTAATACCTTGTAAGGCATTGCAGACTTCAAAAGGAAACAGCATGATGGTTATGTACATAGCTAGTTTTTTGAACTAAGTATTTGATTCTGCAGCATCATAGTCAACATTGCTTTCACAACTTACTGTGTCATTAATATACATGTTTGTTTTCATTTTGCAAAATTAAAGAGTCCAGTTCCTATTGTAAAAAACTCATGATCCAAAGCATTCTAATAACCTTTAAATGTGATGGATTGTAACTTCTATAATGCTGGCTGTGGGATGGTGAAATATATTGTTCAGCATTTTTAAAGGGCAAAAGAGAAGGCTGAACTATCGATTACAGGAAGACAATGGGACGGCAAGGGTGAAGCAACGATAAACTAGAATCAACGTGATGAAACTATGCAGAATTTGGTCCATTATCAAATCCTCATAAAAATATATAATGGGGGATTATTTAAAGAATGAGAGCCAGTTTGGTGTACTATGAAGAGGCATTGGGCTGGAAACCAGAAGATTGTAAACTCTAGTTCTGCCCTTAGACATAAAGCCAGCCAGGTGACCTTGGGCCAGTCACTCTCTCTCAGCCCTAGGAAGGAGGAAAGGACAAATTATTGCAAGAAAATTGCAGGGACTTGTCCAGAACCAGATATGACTGAATGGGGAAAGAGAAAGAACAGCATAGCAGAAGTCAGTTAAATCTTTAATATTCCATGCTCCCTCATCACAGTGATGTTTAAACTGTTTTTCTTACTATAGTAACCACCAAGAGAAGAGGAAGAAAGCTTTTAATGAGTTGTCTGATTTGGAAAAACACAAAGGCTTGCCCTTTCAATACATCATTTCCCATTTTATAGGGAATTTTTGACTCATATTACATATGCAACACCAGTCTGGTGGCCTACAGTATTTGATTTAGGGAAATGATTTAAGCAGTTTAAGGCTAATAATTTACAGAAAGATGGGTTTTAAAGAAAGCTTTGAAAGAGGAGAGGGTGAGATGTCTTGGGAGCACCTAAAAAGAGACAGCAGCTGAAGGTGATGATTATAATAATGTCAGAAATATATTGGATTATAAATGCCACATGAAATAGACAGCTTGCATAATAATTTCTTTGGAGCTCAGCAGTCAGCTGTCTAAAAATATGCTGAGCTTTCACACAGTAAGGCAACCAGATCAATGCTTTTATTACAGAACTTTGGAATTAAAAAGCTAAAATATTAGCAAATCGAGCAGCACATACATTCTTGGGCAGTGCTGAAGTATGCATAATAGAGACTTTAAGGCAGCATCGATTTGGTGTGAGGAAGTCTTCTTAAACTCAGTTGAACGTTTTCTTGATGATTTGAATAGGATTATGTTGAATTGTCTAGGTCAAAATTTCAGACTATTGTGTGTGGCTAGGTTCTCAGATCTTTAATGTCGCTATAGAATAAAACCCTACATGCTTTATGTTGCTAGCTGAGAAATGGTTCATACGTTTCTGGATGTACAGTACAAACTCTCTTTTGTTTCCCTTTGTTAAACTGATGCAAGTAAGTAATTTTTGTTAGCTGGGTTGGTTTGGTTTTTTTTTTGGTAAATATGTAGAAATGTCTGGGACAAATAGGGCAGCAGAGCATTATACTTCCTATGACTCAGTAATTACATACTGTACTTTAAGGCAAGGATTATGTGTAATCCACATATAAGTAAATTCTTTTGATTCCAATGAGAGAGAGGAACAATTTAGACAATTACTTTATTAACATTCTCTTGAACTATATTTCTGCTGCAGGCAAGAGTTAGATACATTGTTTGGGATGAAAGAACTGCACAATAAATTGGTGTGAATTTGCCACTATATCATAAACTTTTTTTTACAGCAATGCTTAGCAATAAGAACTACAAAAAAATGAATTTATTTATTTTTCCTTATTGGGCAATTGGGTACTTCTTACTACCCAATGAAATGACATACTCTGAAAGAAAATCTGGAGGCAGTATCAAGCTCTTTGCAAAAGTACTGTTGCAAAATTTATTTATGGAATCTAACATCAGTGATGATGTTGACTGTAATCTTGATAATAAAAAAGATAAATATTTGACTGAACACATGTTGCTCTTGTTTAAACTAGCATTGTTGTTTCTTATAAGCCCTAGTTTATTAAATTCGCACATTTCTCCAAGCTAACTTTTGTTTCAGACATGTTATATTTTAGTGGTCAGTTTCTGATATGCTAAGCCATAAATCTTGGTTTTAAAATGCAGATAGGTGGGCTCCAGTGGTGGGTTGCTCCTGGTTCCTTCCGGTTCTTTAGAACTGGTAGTAAAACCGGTGGGAGGCTCCGCCCACCCGCCCTGATGTCCTCACAGGTGATCTGCACATGCACAAAAGCTTCCTGTGCCTGCGCGCTCCCATTGAGAACCGGGAGTAAAGGTAAGTAGAACCAACCCCTTGTGGGCTCATGCATCATATTAAACCAATATATATAACATATAAATCATATTACAGTTTTGACTTCTAAATGAAAGATTTGGTAAGATTTGTTTTTCCTTTTGAGAACTTCCCAAGGTTAAAGAAAGTAATCAAATAATATTTTTTAATATTTGTTTAATAATTTGACCCTACTTTACTGTCTGGTTGGTTGGTTAATATAAAACTGTTATTAACAATGAGCAAATCAGTTTGGTGGTCTGTTAAAATGCTTCTACCATGCAATCTGATTTTAAAAACCTGTACTATTTCAGAAATACTTTATAGGGGAGAACAAATATTTTTTGCAGTCCATTTCATGTAAACCAAATTTACCAATTCAATTTTGGAATGGAAATCATTACACTAAATAAATCAAATATATAATCTTTGGGAATGGTTCATTTATTGGATACTTTTCAAGATACCATCTCTCTTCAACTCCCTGTATAAGAACAAAGTTCATATTTGTGTTTGTGGGTTTGCATGACATAGGGTGTTACTTATTAGATACAATTATCTCATTGACAGTATAATGCTAGCATTATAGTATAGCCTTTCTAATGATGAATACTGACTTATCCCTTTGTCCCCGTGCTATTTTGGCAACCTTTCAAATCATAATGTCACAAGTTTAGCTACATGCATATATACTGCCTGTGGCTTCAGCTCATCAATAGTCTCTTCCTATTTATTTAACTAATTTCAGAAATAATACCTATCCATCTACTATTAATGAAGCATACCTTAGTTTTCTTGTTTCTTATCTACATTGCACAGCAGACCAAACTTTTCTGACATTGTGGCAATTATCCTAAATCCTTTCATGCTACTGCACTCAAGCTAGTCTTCTTTCATTAGCTAGTAATGTCTGTAGATATAGCTATAATGGAAAACTTGATACCAATGCGAGGCTACCACAACGTTGATTAAATTATTTTTCAAAAGAAAGAAATGTGTAAGTAAAATAATTTGAGATTCTACCAAATAATTTAAAAGCTGACAGAAGAGAATATTTGTTGCTCAGGCGTGGTCTTGGTAGTTTCTGAGCTTGATGGTTTTCTTGTAGACATTTCATTACCAAACGTGGTAACATCATCAGTGAAATGAATACATACATACATAAATGTATGTGTGTATGTATGTATGCATATGTGTATTATATATGTTTATGTGCAGAAGGTGGCTAAGTGGCTAAGACACTGAACTGGTCGATCAAAAATTCGGCAATTCACCAGTTTGAATCCCTAGTGCTGCCTAACGGGGTGAGCTCCCATTACTTGTCCCAGTTTCTGCCAATCTAGCAGTTTGAAAGCCTGTAAAAAAGGCAAATAGAAAAATAGGGACCACCTTTGGTGGGAAGGTAACAGCGTTCCGTGCGCCTTTGGTATTTAGTTATGCCAGCCAGTCACATGACCACAGAGATGTCTCGGACAGCACTGGCTCTTCAGCTTTGAAACGGAGATGAGCACCGCCCCCTAGAGTTGAGAACGACTAGCACATATGTGCGAGGGGAACCTTTACCTTTACCTTTATGTGCAGAAGGAACTTCAGGCACCAGAGTTTTCTTGAAAACTATGTTTCCTTGAAGATTGGGGGAGGGGGGAGGGGAGGATCATCTGAGAGACTCCAGAATTGCAGTTGCCATTTTTATTTTTTTTCAAAAACCGCATCATAATACCTGACAGAAAATGAGACTCCATTTTTAGACCCACAGAGCCCAGTGACTTAATAAAAAAGAAGAGGGGTTGGTGAACTTCATTGCATTTACAACTGCACCTGGACAAGCTAATAACAGCTTGCTCTCCTGTATCCTTGTGCCCAGTCACTTGCATTGGGATTACAGCAGGGGTGGGTTCTACTTACCTTTACTACCGGTTCTCTTCATGCATGCGCAAAGCACGTGCGCAGTTAGTAAAAAAAATGAAAAAAAACTCAAAACAAGCACTCTGCATATGCACAGAGCAGAAAAATGGGGAAAAAAGGGAAAAAAGTAAGTATAAATGGATCAAAAGAAAGACAGAGAAAGTCATGGTTGAATGGCATTCAATGGCATTCGGGTGGGCCCAGCTGCCGGTCGCAGAGAACCGGTTCAGTGACGTCATACCGTCACCGCTACCGGATCGCACGAACCAGCCCGAACCGGGAGTAACCCACCACTATAATTACAGTGATTGTACTAAGGAGAAGAAACAATTTCTACCATAAAGAGCAAGAAAAAAATGTTTCATGCAAATTGTTCTCTATGGAGGAAGTAGATGTAGAAAACACTAGATACTTGCCAACAGTAGTGGGTTTCCAATTTTGTTCGCTACTGGTTTGTGCGTGGCCGCGCACATGCACATGAAGTTTCTGCACATGTGCAGAGATGTCTGGGTGGGTGGGTGGAGCCTCCTGCTGTCGATGCTACTGGTTTGCCTGATCCAGGGCGAACTGGTAGCAACCCACTTCTGCTTGCCACCCCATAGCAGTTATTTTTAAGTTATTCACAATACTTTATCATTTGGAACATCATGTACAAAGTTTTCAGCAGCTAATAAGATGTAGACAAAGAAAGGATCCTGAGGAACTACCAGAACACAATGCTTGGCTAAAATGTGTATACAGTACAACTGGCACAATCATGAATTGCCAGGGAATGACACAACATCCCCAGCAGAATGGGTGATAATGCCACTTTTTGTTTGCATCTGTCTCCTTTCCCCCCTCATCAATATTTTCTAAAAATGCAATGTGTATCTCAGAGATGTAGAGAGCTATTTTGGTGTAGTGATTGCTAAGCACTGGAAATTGGGAGATGGTAAGTTCTAGCTGTGTACAAAGCCAGTTGGGTGACCTTGAGCCAGTCACTGTATCTGAGTCCTAGGAGAGAGGGAATGGGAAACCACTTTTGACATTGTTACGTACTAGTACATCCCCCTTCTTTTGCATGCCTGCCGCTGATCGGATGATGAAGCGGCAGGAAGTTTAAAGAATTGTCAGCTGACCAGGCTGCCGGAGCTCTTTAAAAATGGAGCCCCGGCAGCCTGCCGGCCGCTTGTTACTCTAGCTGTAGACGAATAAAGTGCTGAATGGACTGCTGCATGCCGCCTCTTCTTTCCCTGCGCTGAATCTAACACTGGTGATGAAGGTAACAAGAACGTCATCACAATCATCACCTCGTGGGCACCAGCAGCCATTTTGAACCACCCCAACC
The DNA here is from genome assembly GCA_032468115.1 of Grayia smithii. NCBI lineage: Eukaryota > Metazoa > Chordata > Lepidosauria > Squamata > Grayiidae > Grayia > Grayia smithii. The sequence goes on along the minus strand of JANHFM010003425.1, from coordinate 372,883 downwards.
TCAAGAACGATGGCAGTGCAACAATCTCCTGCACCAGCACCGTTCGACCCAAAGACGGAGGAATGGCACATCTACATGAGCCGGTTCAGGCAATTCCTAGAGGCAAACAACTACCTAGAATTTCCGGGCAACTGCAAAAGAGCCTTGTTCCTGACTTACTGTGGCACGAAGGTCTACAAGATGGCGATCACCTTGATATCTCCGGCAGACATTGAATCAATCTCCTGGACCATGTTGCAGACCACCCTCAAGGAAATTATGCTCCCACAGCAACACCTCTGGTGAGCAGGAATGAGTTTTACCACCGCTACCAATGAGAAGGCGAAATGGTAAACGACTTCATGGCTGCACTACAAGAGATTGCATCCAGATGCGAATTCATCTGTCTAAAAAACATGATGTGAGACCGGGTACTACAAAAGAAACTGCTCACAAGAAGAAACATCACTTTCAGGGAGGCAGTTGAGGAAGCTAAGGCCACCGAATCCTCCAACAATTCAGCAACCAACCTTCGGAGGACAAACGCCATCCACTGCACCTACCGGGAGCCTGACCCAACCACAGAGGGATCCGAATCAGAGGGTGACCAGGACGACGACACTACCATACACCGGGTATTCAGAGGGAAAAAACTCAGTAGCCGAGATGATGACCCCAAAAAATCCCACTGCTCCAGCTGCATGGGACTCCACATAAGAGCAATGTGCCGATTTCGCGATGCCATCTGCCACAGATGCCAGTGAAAGGGCCACATTGCCAAAGCCTGCAGAGCATCCAACCTGACACTGTACCACGGGAAGCAGCAGCAACACAGCGGGAAACAAGGAACGGCGAGAGCACTGTCATACAGGAACCGGCGCAGAGACAAAAGATTTCCAGAAGCCTGAAACATTAACCAACGCCGAATCTAACAGACATCTTGCCAATAAAACTGGGATTTGTACAGGTATTTGTCAGGAATGAACAGTGACTTGAAGGCACAAAAGTAAAATAAATAAAATATTAGAGGTATAACTTGAGGTGATTTTTAAATTACAGCTTGATTAAAATGGGCTGGCTTATCTAGCCTATCAGTTACCAGCTAACAGTCCCTATTATATAACTTTGAAGCAAAATGACCCTTTAAAGTGTTATTTTAAAGAAACCAAAACATCTAGTGATATGGACATCTGTTGTACTTCAAAACGTTTTAAATGTTAATATCATGGGTACTATCTTACTTACTCACATAATAAGTATAATGGCAGCATATTGATCCATTGATCTTGTTAAATATGTTAAGTATTTTCTTATTGAAGTCTCTGATCATATAAAGAGAAACAGAAATCAAATACAATTTGCTCATTTTAAAAGACCCATTGTATTTATAGAATTTAATAATCCTATATTCTGTTTGTTCACACAACACACATTACAGTCCCAAGCCATAATAAATACTATACAGAAATTGAAAGAGTAAAACCTCTTTATGTTTATTCTACAAACACATCTTTCAAAGAAGAGAACATTTTGGACTTTTATGGATGACCACACTTCAGTTTGAGGCAAGGTCTGAATAGAAATGATAAATTATCTGGACAGTTGGAACATTACCTATTGATACAGATATATGGAATTTGTTCTGAAGATTTTGTTAGAGCAGGAGCTTCCCCCAAACATTCACGGTCAAGTTAATTCTGTGAATTGCAAATTTAGGCAGAAATCTTCCATAATTAGTATTGATGAAGGTAGAGAAAGTCATATATTGTTAACCCTCAAAATAAAGGAGAAAACATACCAAAGAAGACTTAGTTGATGTTTGTTTCTTTGTGATATGTTAAGAGGGTTTTTTTCCCCCAACATGAACATTTTTCTTATATGGGAACGTTCAGGCATGCAACACTTCATGGCAAGGGGCTGGGCTATCTGAGCCTCCCTCATTAAATCTGTCAGGAAGGCATGCTGCAAATACCACATTAGCTAGTGACCTATTTTGGTGTGCCCCAGGAGATGTACTTTCTATTCCATGGTGTCTACTTAATGAAACATTCTTCCCTTGCAAATTAGATAAGTTCCATTCTTTTTGATAAGGTATTCTGGAACTCCCTGAAGACCTGATTATATTATCAAGCCTGGGGCTCTCAGGGAACTGCTGATACACTTAGATGGCTCTATTGTTGAGGCGCCATTCTTCTCTTGTCTAGGTTTTGTATATTTGTTTTTATGATATTACTTTCTTAATGTAGATTTTAATATAATTTTTGTATTTGGTTTTATATCTATGGTTTTTATCTGATTGTTGTGCATCATCCAGAGTTCTTTTTCATGAGATGGGCAACCATCCAGATCTGATTAATTAATTTACCAATTAATTAATTAATTCTTTATTTTGATCCTAAAGGAAATAGTACCAGAAACACTATGAAGAGATTGAAGTGATGGATATTTTTTGTCATTTAGCACTGAGAACCAGCAGTTAAATAGATCCAGTTTGGTATGGTGGTTAAGGCATCAGGTTAGAAACCTGAGGAGACCACAAGTTCTAGTTCTGCTTTAGGCACAAAGCCACCCAAGTGATCTAGTCACTTTCTTTCAGCCCTAGGAAGGAGGCAAACCACTTCTGAAAAACCTTGCCAAAAAAAGGGCAGGGACTTGTCCATGTATTGTCTCAAAATCAGACACAATTGAATGGAATAACAACAACAACAACAACAACAATAAACAGTGTGAGCAGAGGTCCAGCTAATTTTTTAAACCTTTAACGTTCTCTATTCCTCATCATTAATTTAAATTTAAGAAATAAATAAAATGAGTGAATGACAAAAGATCAATCTGGTAGCAAAAGCTGGACTTTGAAGGCACAGGACTGAAAGAATATTGATGATTTTGAACATTGGTTGTTGGAGTAGGCTCTTCCTATAATGTCACTGCTCAATATCAGTGCCTACTTGCTTTCGCTGGGCAACTAGACTGACTGTCATGGTGACTCTGCTGGGAATATATACTTTTGGCATTTACTTTCAATTCTTTTCTAGGAACACACCTTGCCAAAATGAGGCAGCACAACAGGACTTGGTGGTGATGGGGAACCTTTGTTTTAAAAGATGTGCAAATTATCACCATGCCAATCAATTTTACAAATTAATCAAATGATTATTTTTTTAAAAAATATATTATTATTTAGAAGAGCCACATCTTGACACTTTATTAAAACTGAATTCTGCAAATTTGATCCAGAATGCAATTCTTCAAGTTTTCAAATTTGATGATTGCATTTTTAATAGCTGTTTTCTTAAAATCAGTGGATTTTAAGTCCTGCTCAGATATAGTTTGAATTGTCTTCTGTTCTTGCTTTACTGTGTCAATCTTGTTTTTCTACTTCACTATAGCCCGTCTTCTGACGTTGTTTTCTTGGAACTGACTTTGACTTGGCTTCTTGATTTTACCACCATCTCCTCCTTAAATTAGATGTTTCAACTTGGCTCCTTCATTTGGAAAATTCATACACGGTGTACTGTCTGTCCTGATGACTAGTTTCATAAGTATGTATTTATAGATTTTCTTCATCAAACATCTTTCTATGGAGCTTATAATAATTCAGTCAAATCTTTCATATACCAAAGCAAATTACATTTCATAGCAGCAGCAATTGTTGCTAATGCAATCATTTTCACATTGTTGGACTCCAGCACAAAATTGCTGAACTAATATGTCAAAACGTTTGCTTCTATTTATTTCCCTCTGTGTAGAGGCAATGTTTTCCAATTCCACTTTGAGTGTGAATTTACTTAGCAGCACTTAAGATAACTATGTCAACACCAGCTATTGCAAAGGAGAAACGGAATTTTGTCTACATTTAAAGTCTAACGATTTATTTTTTTAAATTAAACGTATAAGTTTTTAGAGTTCCATAAGACTTTGGTTGCTTTTATTGCAACTAAAAAGCACCTCTTTGAAGATTGCAGATTTCACTAGATGATTTGGGAAACTATTTTTTCCTGCTGGTTTAAAACAAAGTTGATATTGTTTTAGTATCTGGTTAATTTTGGCAAATTCAAAGCATCAGGGTTGAACCAAAGTTAAAACTTGAATAGGTGATTACAAGGAAAAATAAACTAATAGCCTGAGCTGGAAAAAATGCAGTGATAAACCACTTCCAGACTGATGCCAAGAAAGCATATCCATGTCCCTGTACCATCTAGCCAATCTTGAATGATTAAACACACACACACACACACACACACACACACAAGCACAGTCAGATATGATGAAAACTGTTACCTTTGTAACAATTGAGGTTTTTAAAAATAAAACTGTAATATGTATGTATGTAAGTAAGTATGTATGTATGTAAGTATGTATGTATGTATGTATGTATGTATGTATTTATTTATTTATTTATTTATTTATTTATTTATTTATTTATTTAT
>JANHFM010003425.1:322851-334460 GCA_032468115.1 Grayia smithii | reverse complement strand
ATAAGCTGACTCTGTAAAAAATGCCGCTGGGGGGGGGGCAAAACCCCAAATAAGCAGGCATATACAAGGAATGAAGGAATTTGCTAAGCACATTGAGTTGTGCTTGTACTTGTAAGCTGCCCTGAGTCTCCGGAGAAGGATATAAGTGGAAATTTTAAAAAAATGGAACAGAATAAAATGTTTTATATAATTTTAGTAACTTTTTTTGGAGCAATGCAATTCTCTAATCTGTGTTAGAGGGCTAAAATATTAATGGAGAAATCTTACTTCCTTTGAAATATATAAAGTGTATCATCAAATATCTTTCTTCAAACCAGATTTCTAAACATAGTAATATAATATTTATTGAATTATTACAACAAAGGGTTTAAAGGAGACAAAGAGAAAAACAATTGTACTTTACATGATCTCATGTTGACACTTATCTCCTCAAAAGTTACAGCACTGTTAGTGTTATAGACAGAATGCATAAATGAACTTAACAATATCTTACTCTACATTTATATTTTTTAAGAATTCTGGAAAGAAGGAAACAAACTCCCTTTGGAGGATATATTACTCAGGCAAGGCTAGTTTTTAGTTCATTTTAGTTAATGCATAATATAGAAGCTTCTGACCAATTAGAGAAAGAGTGGATGTATCTTGAAGACATTCTGAAGTAGGTTAATCTCATCAAAGGATTTTGCTCCATGAACAATTCTTGTTTGCATTAGTCATACTGATGATGTCAATGGAACTGCTTGCAGATTTGGGGAATAGCTTGCATGATATAAAATTTATGCTTTTCCTTTAATTTTTTACATCAGTTCAACTATGACCTCTGAATCTCTCACAAATCTTCCCCTCTTGGGATCATTTAAAAAAAAAAATTTGTTTGTTTGTGCCAGTGACTCTCAGCAGTGAACAATCATAAAATGAATTAAAACCAATTACAAACACGAGACAAACACACACATCCACACACTCATACAGGATATCAGTGGAGAAAATTTATAATTCATAGATATTAATATAATCAAAAAATGTGGCAAAACTGTCCATATTGAGGTAGTATATTATATAGCTGCTACATTCATGGGATATTGGGTCCAAATGTCTGTCCTCCATTCTCACCCCCAAATAACCACATTCCTTTATCAAAAAATCTGCTAAGAACAGTGATATAATCTTTCTAGATCTTTCCAGATGGGACCTTAATAACTTTGTTAGAAATGGCACTGAATGGCCCATTCCTAAGTGTCTCACTCTGTAAGTGGAACAAAAACAAAGGTGTTTACCAGGGGTGGGTTCCACTTACCTTCGCTACCGGTTCGCAACAGGAGCGCGCGCATGTACAGAGCCTCTGTGATGATGTCCGGGCAGGTGGGTGGAGCCTCCCACCATTGTTACTACTGTTTCGCAAGTTCCAGACTGAACCGATAGCAACCCACCAATGGTGTTTACTACATATATGTCAGACAAGTATGGGTAATATCATTGAGACAACACAAGCCACACAGTTTATAGTTTTGACTGTCTTTGATCCTGCCCGCTGTCTCTTCCTGCTTGTCTTCTATGCCTCTTCACTAGCTGCTACTGTCTTGCTTGCCAATGACTTCCCCTCTTTACCAATATGAAAACAAACCTAAGTCAAACCACAGATGGTTCTAGATTTGTTTTCCTCAGAAGTGAAGACAGAAGCAAGAACAGACAGTACAGAAAGCTTTGGGCAAATCAGGAGTGGTTTGGGAAGAGCACATAGGACAATGGGCATGAGTCAGCAGATTAAGATCATTTCCCGGCTACTGGTTTACAAAGCATCCCACCACTTCTTGTGTCAGAAAAAACACTGTCATTATAAATTTGCCCAAATCATCAACTCCTTCCTCTCACTATAGCGCTTGTTGATGTTTGGTGCTGAATTGTGCTGTCATTGCTGCTGAATGTGCTCGATGCTCCTCATTCCTCACACCCTCCCTTCTGGGATTGTCACCCGTCTTTGTCAACCGCAGTGGCTAGCAAGAAACATGCACAACGATGGGTGCTGTAGCAACAGAGAAGAAGTCTTTTTTTTTTATTTGTACCAGTTTACACTTTTGCACAGATCAGTGCTCTTTTATCTTATTTCTTCTTTTTAAAGACTCCGGATACTTTAGATGGGAATAAAAGACTTGAACTTTGGGCTGGAAGGCTTGATTGCTCTTTTGAAGTAGACCACATATTTTGGGCCATTTGGAAATATTTCTCCCTTTTTGGGTTCCTCAACTCTACCGTTTGAGTTGCTGTTTAATGCTGTGTTGGTGGGTGTTAGGATGGGAAGGAGGAGGAAGAAAAGTAGGTTGAGAGAAGCTCTGGATTTTATATAGAGCTTACCGTAACAGATATATTTAAAAAGATAACAAAGCAGGAATTTTATCTGAGTGCCAGAAGAGAAACGTCTGCAGATGTCAGTCTGAGGAAAAAAAGGGGGCAGCGCCATTCTCATGAATGTGCCCATACTTATGGCAACAGCCAGAAACAGGTCAGTTGATCTAACGGTCCTAAAAAAGACTGCAAAGTAGCAGAAATTTTATAGACGGTGTTGTGTGCCAGAACCTGACAATCCTTCTGACTTGCAGATAAAATAAACCTACTTTTAACCTAAAACATAAAGTGACAAAGTGTCAGTAGCTTATGAAATCCTGGATAAAGACAGTATTATGCAAATGGCAGAGCTGTTAGGTTAGACTGGTGCCAAATTAATTGCAAGAGGGAGTAAGATTGATTATGTGTCATCAAGATATTTCTCACTAGTCATAACCACATAGCTAGATTTTCTCTATGAGGATCTGTCCCTAACCAGATCAATCAGGACTTCCAATGGTGCATTCACTGAGTTCATCCACTTTCTTGCTGATTGTCTTTTTCTTTCCTTCCATCTTTCCCAGAATTAGAACCTTTCCCAGAGGGAGGGGGTAAGGGCTAAAGTGAATTATACCCTTCTCATATAGTTCAAATTGCACATATAGCTAGTGTTCTCCTTTGTATTGCTTGGAGCACAATATAGTACTGCAAAATTGTCATTTTTCTGAAGAACCATTTGTTTCTCTCAAACTCAAGGTATCTCCAATACAAATATGATCTTTTGAGACCCATCAACTCCTCAATCTCTGCCATCTTCTAAATTTCCTCTAGTCTTTTCCAAAACACATAGTTGGAAACTCAGTTTATGTTTTGTTGCTGGAGAAGACTTTAGAAAATCTTCAATTGCTTTGGTTATAATGCAACCAGGCATTATGGTTAGAGAAACATTCTTTTTTCCTACAAACTGAATAATAGTAATTATTATTTATAATAAATAAATAATAATAATAGTAAACTTATTTATCAACATGAATAAATCGGGCTCAGTTATGTTGAGATGGGAAATAATTGCAGGCTCTAAACCTAAATATACTTTCTACAGGAGAGGCACTTCAATGGAAAGTATCATTCAGGAGGAAAGTTTGTTTATAGTTCTGAGAAGGCTTTCAACATTACACACCTTGTCATTCTGGTATCTCAAATACCGGTAGATGACTGAGGGTGGAGGAATAGCTGGGATTTACCTAGGATTTCAGCTTTGTCAGGTGGTTATAATGCAGTGGTTCTCAACCTTCCTAATGCCGCGACCCTTTAATATAGTTGGTCATGTTGTGGTGACCCCCAACCATAAAATTATTTTCGTTGCTACTTCATAACTATAATTTTGCTACTATTATGAATCAGAATGTAAATATCTGAAATGCAGGATGTATTTTCATTGTTACAAATTGAACATAATTAAAGCATAGTGATTAATCACAAAATGAATATGTAATTATATATTGTGAAATATTTATTTCTAATTACAAATAAATGAAATTTTGTCTTGAAGCATGCTGTAGCTTCAGGCGACCCCTGTCAAAGGGTCATTCGACCCCCAAAGGGGTCGTGACCCACAGGTTGAGAACCACTGCTTTAGGAGGTCTAAAAAAAAAAAAGATTCTAGGATAAATGAGACAGGAATAAGAAGTCTACAATTTGATATTCAAATGCTATAATTGGGAGAAATGATGTTGATTCATATTATGTTTTGCTACACTTAGCTCATTCTTCCAGTTTATTTGAAGTCAGTGTTAGGTACGAGTTGATTGTCATCTATGTTATGGCAATATTCTTAATTTAGCAAGTTTATGACCAAGGAACGTAATACAATTACGTTTACACTAAGCTTACACTAAGTAAACAGGAGCAATTAGAAAACCAATTTTTTTACCATCCTAAATAAATAAGTCACAATCACTCTTCCAAGTTTTCTCCATTGTGCATAGCTTATTGAAATTCTTGGTATATTCCCTTCTGAGGACTACGAAAGAAGTTGGCACATGTCTAGAACTCAAATGGAAGAAAATGTATCTTGACATTTGATCAAACACTCATTGCTGAATTTCCTCTATCCAGCAGTTCATCCTTTTTCAGTGTCACCCAAGATAACTTTTCCAAAAGATTTTAGAGACTTTCTGAGATTTGATCCACATGAGACAGATCTTAATAACTTTTGGAGCATCCTGTATGAAATGATGAATATGTCATTCATCTGTCATTCATATTCAAAGCTTACTAACAAATTCAGTAAGTCATTACATGGACTTTGTGAATTTAAGCTATTTGGCCTTAAGAATGTTTTCTGATCAAATTCATTGGAAAATGTTCAGTTTTGGAATAGTTTTCAGTTAGTGGAACCAATCACGTACCCTTCATGGTCTATGGATATTATCAGTCATCCAGGTCATGGTTGTCTCAAAGGTGCTTTTTGAGAAGGTAACTGGACTGTGTTTGTTTTTTTTTCTTGAGGAAGATGTTTTACTTCTCATCCAAGAAACTTCATCAGTTCTGAAGTCAGAATTGATGAAGCTTCTTGGATAAGAAATGAAACATCTTCTTCCTCAAGAAATAAACACAGTCCAGTTGCCTTTTGAAAAAGCACTTTCGAGACCTTCATGATTGTTGTATATAGGAATATTCAGTTTAAAAATCCAAAGGCATATTGACTGCTTTCTGGACCTTTCAGTGACTTTTAAGACCAACAATTATAGTCAGCTTTATCCTGATTCTGTTTATACCTGAATGGACAACTTCAGGAAATGGTGCTTTGAGACTTATGATTTTACTCTGTGAAGTTCTATAATCCACATGCAGTTGGACAAGTTTATGAAGTTTTTGGGTTGCATCATTGAGAGATTATGAGTGAAGGATTATTGCTATGGTTATCATATGCAATGTCATCTATATTCTTCATCATAACTAGGTGAGACTGTGGAAATACCATGTTTGACCATGGTAATGGTTAGAAGCTAACAACAGAAGCTCAATCCAAGCAAAGCAGAAGTGCTGTTGAGGATAACAACTGAAGCAAGCTTGAAACATCTTTGCCATTAAATGCACAAATGTCCAAATGCTCATTAACATCCTTGAACCAGCTTAGACTGGTGCACCATTTAGGCTTTACTTGAGCAGAGAAATCCTTGCATTAGGAATGCATGTCTTGATAAAACTTATGATTAAATACCTGCAATGGGGCTGTCATTAAAGACGAACTGAGAACATTGATAAGTGGAAAATACTTCAGCAATATTGACCAGACCTGAGTATTATGAAGTTATTATGACAGTCTTATATAATCTTCACTCGTTCCAGGTTCATTTTGGGTCCCAGTTCAAAGTGCCAGTATAAATCCCTAAAGCTCTGGATGGCTTTGAACTACAATATTTGAAAAAAATACATGTTCTTATATGTTCCTGTTTGTACCCTAAGATCATCAGGAAGATCATAAGATCTTCTCTGCTATGATATGGCCAACAGATGCCTAGGTCCCAGCCGTTGTAGCAGGGTGCTTGGTCATTGAACTACCTCTTTCGGTGATGTACACCTGTAGCCCTTTTTGTTTTTCTATTGCCAGACACAAACTTTTTATTTCTTCAGGCAATTTGATCCATTGACATATTGATTTTAAATCAGTGGTGGGTTGCTCCCAGTTTGGTCCGGTTTGTGCGATCCGGTAGCGGTGATGCTGTGAGGTCACCAAACCAGTTCTACACATCCCGGACCCAGACCCACCCACGCGCCCATACTTACTGGTCCCTGCATGGAGCACGCAGAGTGCGCAAAGCACACAGAGTGCACTTGCGCACATGCGTAGGAAGCTTTTTTTGAGGTTTTTTCCTCAAAAAAAGCTTCTGCGCATGCGTGGGAGTGCCCGTTCGGCGCGCACGCATGCCAAATGTGTGCTCTGCGTGCTCTGACCATGCGCAAAGCGCATGCACCTTTAGAACCGGTAGTAAAGGTAAGTAGAACCCACCCCTGTTTTAAATGTATTTCTGCTTAGGAACTTATTTGCTATTCATAAGACTGTAGCTTTCATTGTCTTATTATTTACCATTTTTGTGCCATATATTTCAATTGCTGTATTTTGCTAGGTATTTTAATATGCGTAGAATTTTATTTGATCCTTTTAGTCTGTTGTACAGGTAAAAGGTAAAGTTTTACCCTGCCAGTCATGTCTGATTCTAGGAGTCCCATCTCTGTTTCTTAGCCAAGGGAGCCAGTGTTCTCTGAAGATGCTTTTGTGGTCATATGACTAGCATGACTATATGCCAAGGTGCACAGAACAATGTTACCCTCCCACCAAAGTGTAGCTATTTATCTATTTGCATTTGCATGCCTTCGAACTGTTAGGTTGACAGGAGCTGGGACAGGAATGGGTAGCTGCTCCTCTCATGCGATACTTGGATCTTCAACTGCCGACCTTCCGGTCAACAACCCAGCATCTTAACCACTATGCCACCTTCCTCACTTAATGAATGTCTTCTTAGGAACCCCATTTGAAACAATAACAGTTATGAAAAAGTAATTTTACAACTGGTCCCTGCATGAGGTCACATGATCAAGATTCAAGTGCTTTGTGGCCAGGGGCATTTATAACCATTGCTGTGTCCCCTGGTCATGTGCTTCACAGCTGGCTTCCAATGAGCAAAGTCAATAGAGAAGTTGACAATAAAATCACAAGTCACAGTCCTGTAATGTTTCAATGACCGTCACTTAGCGACTGAGCTTCCCCCAATTGTGGTCATTAAGTGAGGGCCACCTGTATTGTATTGTTATCCATCACATTTATTTCCACTTTTTTGTAAAATGATAACAAGCAGAAGAATCTGCTTGGAGGCTTAAGTTCAGAAAAGCCAAGATGGAAGCTGGGATCAAATGATCATGGTCCCATCCCTTTTTCATGAGCCGAGGTGACACAGTGGTTAGAGTGTAGCACTGCAGGCTACTTCAGCTGATTGCTAGCTGCAGTTCAGCAGTTCAAATCTCACCGGCTCAAGACTGACTCACCCTTCCAGCCTTCCGAGGTGGGTAAAATGAAGACCCAGATTGTTGGGGACAATATGCTGACTCTGTAAACAGCTTAGAGAGGGCTGTAAAAGCACTATGAAGCAGTATATAAGTCTAAGTGTTATTGCTAGTGCTATCTGCCTGAACATGACCTAAAAAGCAGGTGGCATTTTGGTTGCAGCTGTCATCTTGATTTTATTTACTCCTGCAGCAGTCCATGACAGAAAGGAATGACAAATTAATTGTTTTCAGGCTTTGCCACTACTATAAGAGTAGAATAAAAGTGTTCCTTTAGGTTACCACCTACTTAAGCTACTGGAAGATTTTCTTGAGAGTTAAATAAAGCATTCCCACATGATGAATTGGTCTTCCCAATATCATCTATTTAAGTCAGAACGGCTGATCTTGTTTCAGCTTAATGAAAACCACAGATATAGATAGAGTGCCTGATGTAAGAAATAGTTTAAGCTTCCATTTAAATGTGAGAACTCATTGGGTCATCTCGAGCAAGGTGTAACCGGAAAAACAGAAGTTAAGAGAAACCAATTGGGCAGAGTCGTCCATCTCTTGAAGAGAAAGGGCTGCTTCAACCCTGCACAGCTATTATTATGCAGAGCACAGTGCTACCTCACACATAGTGCTTGCAACATTTAGTGCTGTCCATTGTGCCCATTATAGGAAATGTAAATGCAAATGAGATATAGGTATTCAATGAAGATTAAAAGTCTGAATTGCAGTTGTCCAACTGATTTAAGAACTTGGAGCTATAAAGCAATCTGGTATTCTTAACTGTAGTTTATCAAACAAAAGGAAAACTAAGCAATACCACCAAATGAAGATAAAAAAAAAATCATGTTACAGCTTTAACACAATGTGCGAGATAGGGCATTACAAAGCCAGCATTAACCTTAATTAAAGATAAAATAAAAAAGTAAACATTTTCCAGTTGATTTTTTTTTTAAATCTAAAGGACAATTACTTGTAAATTTTCCTACATATGCTTACCTGGGCTTTGCTAGTTGGAATCCTTAAAATATTTTTCTGATGAATGAATATATATGTGTATATCAGGGGTGAAATTCTACCGGTTTGCACCGGTTCCAGTGAACCGGTAGTAAAAAAAATGCTACCGGTTCATTTGAACCAGTATTTCCAATGATCAGCTGTGCCACACGATTTATATTCACTAGAAAGCAGGAAATCCTGATTTCTAGTGAAATCAGCTGTTTCTAGTGGCACAGCTGTTTCCCCCCCCCCATTGTTCTACTTACCTTCTTAATCCTTCTCTTTCTGCCCTGCGCAGTAGTGCCTGCGGTGCACATGTGTGCGATGCGCATGTGTAGCGGGTATTTGGCACGCACTGTACACAAGCACAAAGCGTGCATTTGGTGCATACTGCAAATGCGCGCACAGCAAACCTTGGAGGTGTATATAGGTATACTGTATGTGGGATATATACCAGTGGTGGGTTGCCCCCGGTTTGGTCCGGTTCGGGCGAATAGGTAGCGGTGACGCTGTGACGTCACCGAACCGGTTCGCAGCATCCCGGACCCTGGCCCACCCGTGCGGCCCAATTTACCTTTTTCTGAAAAAATCAGTAAAATTAGCGTTCTGCGCGCGCGCGTGCACGAAGAGAACCAGTAGCGAAGGTGAGTGGAACCCACCCCTGATACTATCCATACAATTTACATACACCTTTATCTTTAGTAACGTATATATTTCTCATCTAGCACTATACATTTGTCTCGGCTATCCTCCTTTTATCTAACCATTCGTAGAAATTAATCCAGATTTTATAGTACAGTGGTTCGCTTTTATCCTTGAGTTCCAAGGTGAGTCTATCCTTTTCAGCGCCATTGAAAATTTTTAGTAGTATTTCCTCTTCATTTGGGGTATCTTTCTCTTTCCACTTCTGAGCAAAAGCAAGAGGGTGTAAGTTATAAGTGGATGCCTTTAATGACTTTTCGTTACACCAGTCAGGAAGAGTTGAGACGGTTCAAGAAACCCGGAGAAGGATAGCTAGTATTCCATGACAATTGTATGAGTGTGTGTTTGTGTGCCTTTGAGTCGATGTTGACTGCCGGCAACTGCCTGAACAAGTCCCTGCAGTTTTCTTGGCAAGATTATCGGAAGTGGTTTCTCCTTGCCTGCTTCCTAAGGCTGAGTGAGTGACTCAAAGTCATCCAGCTGGCTTCATGCCTGTGCCTAAGGTGGGACCAAAACTCATGGACCTCTAGTCTGGTGCTTTAACCACTATCAGAAACTGCCTCTTTTCTTGCCGATGCTGCTTATTCAGTTGTGGCCCCTAATTGGAACAACAAATTTCTACCCTCAGATTTTGCTTCAGTTTATTAGAATAGGGTGGGGTGGAATAGAATAGAATAGAATAGAATAGAATAGAATAGAATAGAATAGAAATAGAAATAGGGTATGGTAGGGGTAGGAATAGAATAGAATAGAATTAGAAATAGAAATAGAAATAGGACTAGACTAGACATAGCATAGCATAGCATAGCATAGCATAGCATAGCATAGCATAGCATAGCATAGCTTTATTTGACCAAATGTGATTAGACACATAAGGAATTTGTCTTTGGTGCATAAGATCTCAAAGTAATAATAATCATAATGATACCAATAAGAGAAGATAGTGGAACAGATGAGAAGGATAACAGTAATACAGCCATACTACATGGATAAATATACTTAGACATAAGATAGTACTGTGGGAATTATGTGTTCAACAGTGATGGTGGCATGAGGAAAAAAACTTAAAAAAACCCAATATTGTGAATATTGGGATTCATAAACCAGTCCTGTAGAACTACAGTAGAGTTCCTTCTTTTTGAGTTTAAAGGTAAATTTGGTTTGGAAAATGCCAGACTTTTTTTTTTTTTTTTTTACCGTTAATCATTCGGATGGCTTTACCTTTCAATTTTTTCTTGACTCAATGACTCTGTTCAGTTGAACCATTTTTCTACTGCATACAATGATGTATACTAATCATTCTTGCAAAATAGGGAGAATTATACGGGGCGTTCTCGAGAAGGGGAAAGATGCTAGCGAGGAAAAATCATGTTCCATTATTACAGAGGTCTTCGAACTTGGCAGCTTTAAGACTTGTGGACTTCAACACCCAGAATTCTCCAGCCAGCCTAGCTAGAATTCTGGGAGTTGAAGTCCACAGGTCTTAAAGCTGCCAAGTTTGAAGACCCCTGCATTATTATGATTGCAGCCTAATTCTTTTTATACACTTGTTCACTTTAATAATGTTGCTCTTCAATTTTAAATGGGGAGAATATGATGAGTAGCTCCTAACCTTTTGGCCATCAGAATGTTTTTTTAAATAAAAAAAAAGAAAAGAGTGATTTTTCAGAAGAGAAGAAGACAGGAAAATGCCTTGACCATGCAATCTTAGGAAAAAATGGAAAAGAGTTGAAATACAACTCTTGGCTTAGTGTATTATTCTACCTCCAAGATAAAAGGATCCATCTCCTTTAAGTGACCTTTAAGTTCTGGTGGCTTTATGGACACATTGATTTAGCTTTTTTTAGGTGGGAAAAAATATATGGACGTGATTTGCCATTAGCTTCTTATTTGTCTCTGCCATCCTAATATAGTATACTAGCTGGGCACCCATGCTTCGCTACGAAACTATGCGATCGGGCATCAAAAAATTACACTTAAAGCTTGAAACTTAATGTAGAATGTGTAACTCTGTAGCATCAGAACGTGTTAATATAAGGCAACTGGCAATTGGAACAGAGGGGGAGAGGGAGTAGAATGTCCCAGCCCGCAGGTCGGATGAGTCATGTGCTGGCCACGCCCAGTTTAGTGAAAGGGTAGCATCAGAGCGTGTTAATATAAGGCAACTGGCAGTTGGGACAGAGTTTCTTTCAGGTGGGGAGGGGGAGTAGAACCTCTAACTCCTCTAACTCAGACTGTGTGAATATAATACTGTATATAAAATAATAATGATCTGATGGTCATTTCGAAAAATCCTTTCTTAGTGAGTACCTAGAAGCCAAGAGGAACATACATGTCAAATTTCATGTTTGTAGGCTTTACCGTTCTGGAGATTTTGTGATGAGTGAGCAGTATTTGGCTTATATATATATATAGACAGTACAGGGATTTAGGCTCCCATCTGACTACTTAGCAGATCAAACCATGCTTAGTTCTTTTTGAGCTCATCCAGTCTTGTTTAGGTACTGCCATAGCTGGGTCTACTGCTAAGA
>JANHFM010003425.1:290000-301832 GCA_032468115.1 Grayia smithii | reverse complement strand
CTATTCTATTCTATTCTATTCTATTCTATTCTATTCTATTCTATTCTATTCTATTCTATTCTATTCTATTCTATAAACTGCACAGCATAGGAAACTTGTGGCCCTCTAGATCTTGAACTGCAATGTCTAAAAACCCCAGCCAGTTTGGTCAATAAAGAGAATGCTGGGATCAATGACACACTTTTCCCATCCGTACATAATAGGCAAACAAGTGAATAAGGTTGATTACACAATCAAAAATTAATCTATCAGATCAACTTTCAATGCAGAAGCAATGCCCCAGTACACTGGTTATAGTAAACTATATTGGCTAATATCTATGTTGCACAATAGAACTTTGAAAACATGAATTTAACATCAGAAATGTGAACCAGACATTTTTGCAATTAGGAGATCATTAATATGTATCACAATATATGACATTTATTAACATATACGACATGATCAGAGGACTTGGTCTCTTTTATCCAAGAGAAATAATATTAGATCTTCTCATGAAGTCCAGTGTAGGATCACCATGAGATTAGTGTTTGTAATTCTTTGTTCCAAAATGGGCAATGGAGCGATCAGCGTCAGGGAAGGAGGCAGTTTTTCCTGTTTCCCTGCTCCTTATCTTTCCCTCATGCCGGCTGTTCCATTTCCCATTTATCCATTTCAGTGTGGCGCCCAGGATCCACTTTGATAGCAGGTGGGGTGTAATTTAACAACCGGGCTTGCACTGCTCTGCTCACCGTGGCTGCCCATGAAAATAAGGCCGATGGTGACCTGCACCCAGAGTGTACCCTAGGCCTCGGATGGAGTAAAAAAGGCCATCTTTACACAGAAGAAGGGTAAGGGAAGGTTTTTTGGTGCAGGAGCATCACTTGGGCACCCCCATCATCGCCCATCTCAGCCTATTCGTGGCAGAGCAAATTCTCCCTCACTGGGTGTTAGCCAAGGGGAAGCAGCTAGAGCAGGGCGCGATGGGGAAACTTGTGTAAAAACGCATGGACCAGAGAAGTTGGAGATGGAAGAGAGGTTCCCAGGAGGGTCTCTCTCTCACCAATCCCCAGTTTATTGGGGAGATGGAAGGAGCAAAAAGCGGGGCGGAGAAGGGAGTGGAACAGCCAGTCTCCTTTTCTGCAATTGGAAGCAGCTGAAGTCTGCTTCCTCCTCTGTGTCCACATTCTGCCTGCACTGCAACACCCGGGGGAGTTGCGCCCGAGAGAGCTTGGTGGCAACCCATTGTCCAAAATAGGTTTTCATTTCTTTGCGCAAAAGGGGGGGAAGAGCGCATAGGATGCGGACCTGCTAATGCATGATCCCCAAAGTGGCGTGATTGCAGGGTGGTGCAGCCCACTAAATCAAAATGGCTGGTTTCTCAACTTTTTTGAGCTTAGCCTAATTGTGAATAAAGGCGCGAAGCTGGACCAGCTGCATATCAGCCTGGCTGTGGTTAAGAACCCAGCTAGGGCTAGCTGTCTGTCCCCAATGGGGTGCTCTTCAGCCGCGTGGGTTTTATCTTCTCAGGCCAGGCAAGGAGTGGCAGGGAGGGGAGTAGCGGGGCCAGGCATGGTGAGAGGCTGGGCAAGGTGCCCCTCGACATGAGTGATATTGAGTTGGCCACGCCCACCCAATCACATGACCACCCAACCAGGCTAACCCAGACGGTCATTATGGAAGAGAACCAGTTGTTAAATTATTTGAATCTCACCACTGGATATAGGATGGATGGATGGATGGATGGATGGATGCCTTCCCTGGCTTTTGACTATCTGGTGTTCTCTTGATTTCTGAGTTTAAATCACTAACTATTGTTGCTTATAAACAACTGTTTTGGGATGGATCATGGCTATTCATCTTTCCTGTACAATAGGAAGTAGTAGCTATTGTCCAAGAAGCAGTATAGATCACAAATGCTACATTTGTGTGATTTTCACTGGGAACTCTATAAGTATCTGCCTTTGTAATAAAACAATAGACTCTTTATGCATCTGAAATCCTAGCATATCTATAGTACGGTTGCATAATCATTCAAGATAATCATTCAAGATCTGCTTCATCTGCTTCAAGATCTGGAGCTTGAGTTGGAGGGCTGGGGCAGTGGCAGGTAGGGAAAAAAGAGGTACATAGACAAGCAAAGGTGAGATAGTGACAAGTGAAATGGGTGGCTTAAACCTAATGATTAATGGTGAGTTCATTTAATTAACTAAATTTTCTAGATTTACACACCAAAGCATAGATTAAGTATATCAGTTGAGTCTGTACAACATTTTACATTAAAATGTACTGGTAGATGGTTACTTTGTTGCTAATATTCTCAATAATTCCATAACTGAATCTTTGAGGCAGCTGTTCCAAATTCTCTGCATTATTTTCTAATTTCCTTTCGACTTGTCTTTGCTAGACAGACCATACTTGGGTTCCAAAACCTGTGATAGCCACTAGATGGAAGCAAAGAGTTAAGAGTTGTCTGTGCCTTGTTGCTGCCCTCTAGAGGTCAGAAATATTTGCAGTCCAGGTATGGAATGTTTACTCTCTGTAGATTGATTGGATTATTTTAATCTTGCCAAATGAAATCAGCCCAATGAATCTGGTGCAATGATCAATTTGCAGAGGATGCTGCCTCTTGAGAATTTGCAAGGACTCCTTCCCTCTAGTTAAGAATTCCCACAATGATCTTGTTGCATATAGGAAAGAAGAACTCAGTCCCTTTTTTTTGCAATATATAATGTATATATCCGAATATTTGAGATGGAGAGAAAGAATTATATGTGACACTAACTAATTAGCCAGCTTGCTAATTCTGGTTTTGAGCATTATCTGAATTATTTTAAACAGGAACAGCAATGTACCAATCCCAAATAAACCAATCCCTATTTCAACAAGCGGGCTATGGCTGACTGCGCTTTTAATTGTTTTTATGTATATTTAAATTTTACTGTCTTTTATTGTTTAATTCTTTTTTTAAAAAAATATTGTTTGTTTTTATTGCTGTGAGTCACCCTGAGTCCTTCGGGAGAAGGGCGGCATATAAATCCAATAAACCTTAAACCTTAAACCTAATCAATGTATGTTGATTAGGACAGCAGGATCACATAATCATATTTTTTTTATAGTAAGTAAAAGGGATTCCATGTGAAATCCAGGTGTTTTATGGATTTTGTACCTTCTGTGTACACTGAGGTGGGTCAAATTGCAAAGCAGGGAATGCAAAACAGACTGGAAGGAAACGATTAAAATTTGTGCGGTAGAATTGGGTGGCATTGATTCTGCCCTCCTGCAGAGTTGATATGGATGCATATTTAAGCATTTTTAGACTTCGTGCTGCAAAAGGGATGAAAAAGTGCAGAGGAATTGCATTAGCACATTGTCATTTGTGCATTACTTCTGGTCCTACAAAATTCAAGAATAACAGTCATACCCAGTCATCTGGGATTGCTTAGTTTTAATGCTTGTAGCCAGGAAACTAAGCCCTGAACTGAATCTTTTATTTTTAAATTGAGTTAAAGATTATGGAGTTCATGAAGTATACCAAAAGGACATCTGGTTAATATGCACGGCTATTAGGCATTAATTGGGTTCATGCTGCATGTCCTGCTAAGCCATCGTTTCTTTTAAATGTGATTTACTATTTTTTCTTTGTGAGGTTAGCTAACTCTTGTGGTTTGTTTGGGGAAGGTTCCAGCCATGTCAGTTACAGCTGCTTCAAGGCAGTTTTACAAAGCACACCCAATTTCTCATGTTTGCTCTCATCAAAGTGCAGATTACATGATAGAAAGCAGTGAGTTGTCAACCCAACTACACAAGTTATTTCCTGCTGTTTGTTTCTCTTCTGCTTCTACTTATGAAAAATAGTAAAAAGGAGGATGTGTTGGAGAAACAGAAATTAATAGTATAAAATTATTTTAACTGGAAGGATATACTTCTGTTCTGCTGTCTTTAGAAAGCAGTTGTCTAAATGTGATTCATCCCTAACTATGACATGCTACTTTCCATCCTCTGTATTCTGGAATTTCTGAGGATACATAAAGACAGTTTTGATATAAAATACATAAGATAATCTGCAAATATAATCAGGATGTCATCAATTAATATTTCTTGAGTCTCAATTTCCTTAATTTGGTTTTTATACCACAGAAGGAAGTGGTAAAAATGCACTATGTTGCTTCAGAATGCAGGGGGAAAACGATTACTTTTTTTTCCTCAAAGTGTTTCCCCCATTTAAAAAGTCCTTTCAAAGAGGAAAATCAAGAGTTTCAAGATGATCCTGCCTGCTTTTGATTTCT
Organism: Grayia smithii; assembly: GCA_032468115.1. Lineage (NCBI taxonomy): Eukaryota > Metazoa > Chordata > Lepidosauria > Squamata > Grayiidae > Grayia > Grayia smithii. The sequence continues at coordinate 297,564 of JANHFM010003425.1, read as the reverse complement.
GTTTTTAATTTTTCAAGGACATTTTACTTAAGTCTGATTGTTCAAAGAAGTGATCAGCCATTTGCATCTGAAATGGTGCAACCCAATTTCTTCCTTCTGCCCTCTCTTTTGGTGCCTTCAGGCCAACCTTGACTTCTGGCTAGTCCCTTCAGTTTTCTTTTCAATGTAGCTTGCCATTTTTTCCTTCCTAGGGCTGAGAGAGAGTGAGCCCAAGTTCACCCAGCTGATTTTGTACCTAAGGCAGAACTATGGTAGAACTCACTATCTCTTAGTTCAAGGGTCAGCAACCTGTGGCTCTCAAGCCGCATGTGGCTCTTTCATCCCTCTGCTGTGGCTCCCTGTTGCTGTTCAGCTCCACAATTGATAGGGCTTTCAGTTAGGGCACGTAGAGGAAAAAGGACGCTGCGCTAGAAGAGGAGTCTGGTGGGGGAACTGGATTTTCAGTCCGCAGAGGAAAAAGGACGTCACATTAGGAGGAGTCTCTATGGTGGGGGAACTGGACTTCCGGTCGGCTCCAGAATTGAATGGGAAGCTTCTGGTTAGGATCTTTGTGGCTCTTTGAGTGTTTAAGGCTGCCAACCCCTGTCTTAGTTTCTAATATAATGCCTTAATCACTACATGAGACTGGCTTTCTGTATTTATCAGTACAATATATACAATAAATATATTGATAGCAAACTCATTTCCTGATCCTAGACCTTAGCTCTGAAGCAATTGTTTTTATCTGCTAATTTTCATAGGCGATGCCTGCATCATAGTTCAGCTAAAACTAACATTTGTAAACCGCACTTAAATTTTTATTTCTTCAAGGCCATCATTCTTCTAATGGAAGAATTCTAATGGAATTCTGCAAGAATTGTTTCATTAATGTATGTGCACGGCCATGTATCTCTTCTAGCAAGTAGGTTTCTGAACCAACAGCAAGAACTTTCTAAGGAAAAGATTTAATGGGACATGCTTACATCTAATAGAGAGATGTGGTGATCACAAGGGGACAAATAGCTAGTTGTTCAGACTTCAGGAGAAAAGCACACCTACTTTAAAATTAGTTTGAAGATAAAGCAATTATGGGATCCCAGTTAGGAACAGGAACAAATACGAATAGCAGCAAAGTTTTCCTTCTTTTTGCTTTTGGGTCACAGAAACCACAACCTTTACTTATCAACATCCTGGAGCACCGGGGAACTGCCAGAGGACTGGAAAAGAGCTGATGTAGTTCCCATCTTCAAAAAAGGAAAAAAAAATAGATCCAGGAAACTACAGACCTATCAGCCTGACCTCAATATCAGGGAAGATTCTGTAAAAGATAACCAAGCAACGAATCAGCAAACACCTATAAGCAAACAAAACAATAACCAAAAGCCAACATGGGTTTGTCAAAAACAGATCATGCCAGACTAATCTTATTGCATTCTTTAACAAAGTGACAAAATTAGTGAACCAAAATTAGAGGAATACTTGGACTTCAGTAAGGCATTTGATAAAGTAGACCATAACCTACTACTTGATAAAGTAGAAAAATGTGGGTTAGACAGCATCACCACCAGATGGATTTGTAACTGGCTTTCCAACCACACTCAACATGTAGTCCTCAATGGAACTACATCTACATGGAAGGAAGTATGCAGTGGAGTAACCCAAGGCTCTGTTTTAGGCCCAGTACTCTTCAACATCTTCATCATGACTTGGACAAGGGGATAGATGGGGAACTCATCAAATTTGTAGATGACACCAAGCTGGCAGGAATAGCCAACACTCCAGAAGATAGGCTTAAGATACAGAAGGATCTGTAGACTTGAACATTGGTCACTATCTAGCAAAATTCAATGGTGAAAAAAGTAAAGTTCTACATTTAGGCAAGAAAAACAAAATGCACAGGTGCAGTATATGTGGTACCACACTCAATAATAGTAACTGTAAGAGGGATCTTGGAGTCCTACTAGACAATCATTTAAGTATGAGCCAGCAATGTACCACCAAAAAAGCCACCGCAGTTCTAGGCTGCATAAACAGAGAGATAGAATCAAGTGCAGTGTTAATATCACTTTATAATGCCTTGGTAAGGCAACATTTGGAATACTGCATCCAGTTTCATAACTACAATGTAAAAAAGTTGTTGAGATGCTACAAAGAGTGCAGAGAATAGCAACAAAGATGATTAGGGAACTCGAGGGAAAAAAACATATAAAGAACGGTTGCTGGAATTGGGTATATCTAATTTAATGAAAAGAAGGATTGGGGGTAACATGATAGCAGTGTTCCAATATCTCAGGGGTTGCCACAAAGAAGAAGGAATCAAGCTATACACCAAAGCACCTAAGGGCAGGACAAGAAGCAATGGATGGTAACTAATCAAGAGAGAACCCTAGAACTAAGGAGGAATTTCCTGACAGTGAGAACAATTAACCAGTGGAACAACTTGCTTCCAGAAGTTGTGAATGCTCCAACACTGGAAGTTTTTAAAAAGAGATTGGATAACCATTTGTCTAAATTGGTATAGGGTTTACCACCTAAGCAGTGGGTTGGACTAGAAGACCTCCAAGGTCCCTTCCAACTCTGTTCTACTCTTCTCTTCTCTTCCCTTCCCTTCCCTTCCTTTCCCTTCCATTCTCTAATCTCTTCTTAAAAACCTCCAGCATTGGAGCATCTACAACTTCTGGATGCAAGTCTTTCCATTGATTAATTGTTCTAAATTTTTCCTTAGTATAGATTGGTTCTCTCCTTAATTAGTTTCCATCCATTGCTTCTTGTCCTGCCTTCTTGTGCTTTGGCGAATAGGTTGACCCCCTCTTCTTTGTAGCAGTTCTTTAGATATTTGAACACTGCTGTCATGTCACCCCCTAGTCCTTCTTTCCATGAAACTACACATACCCAATTCTTGCAACTATTCTTCATATATTCCAGTTCCCTGATCATCTTTGTTGCTCTTCCTGACTTGATGCATAACAACTCTTTTTAACGGTACAGTTCAGCTAGAAGGAGAATTACAAAATGTATTAAAGTCAAACATTAACTAGGTTATTGGAGGCAGCATTTACAATGCAAAATGACTCTATTGCTACATACTTGTTCTAGCAAGCTCTGATTCTTTTTTATTTGAAAATACATTTGGGAAGCAACAGCTGGACTTCCAAACACTAGTTTTTCCCAAAGTAATAGAATGAAATCTCTGGCTTCCTTTCCAGCATATGTTGGCTGTCTTATCATCACTATAATACAAAATAAGCTGACAATTTATTTTACTGATGGTATCTTGAAAGGATGTCTCTATGGGGTACTTAACAAACATGCAATTGGTTCAAATGCAGAAAATAATATCAAGGACATTGACAAAGGGGAATTATTTCTCATATTTGAGAACATAGAATTGTTTGCATCACTATAAAAAGCAATAAAACCAAAACAAAACAATGTAAAGTCAAAAGCCTTGACAAAGGTAAAACTAGAACTGTACTGTATATACATAAATTTTCAAAGTATTAGCCAAATGGGTCAGAAAAATTAACTGAAAGATTAGACTTTTCCAGAGGAAAAGGAAATTGACCAACACTTTTTCAAAAGTTGAGTACCTGCTTAATAAGACAATACCATTATTATTTAGCCCAAATGGGGCTTCAAAGGATTAAAGTCTGGACTTCCGGTTGGCGAGGCATGCGCTGAAGACGACCTTTGTTAGGTCACCAGCCCCACGGTTCCGTAATTTGAGAAAAACAGCGAAAATCAGCTATTTTTCTCTATCCAAGGTATCCCTTCAGGCAAAGAAGGGATAGCGAGCATCTGGGTGTATGAGGGCCCCCCCAGAGCTTTGGATTACTCTTTAGTCTGAAGCTTGAAGCTTCCTGAAGCCCAGGAATCCCAGAAAAAAGCTCTGGACCCAGAGACTGCTCTGAATTAGCAGAGACAGGCGCTGCAACCATCTTTGCTACCTACATGGGAAACAACAAGGATTTAAAGCAGACGGAGTAAAGACAGGAATAAATAAAGACAGCAAGTATTTCTTTTAATTTTTTAATTCTCAAATGGAAGATTTCTAAAGGGGAAGTTACAATGGCACCTGCATAAATAATAGGGCGTGGACTGGAAACTTAAAGTGTGTTCAAGAGAAGGCTTTTTGGTTATAGCTTGGAAAATGGAGTTTCAATTTACTTGGACTTTAAAAGAATTTCAGGACATGCTTAAGGAAACAATGGAGAGGGTGTTTGTACCTCAAAATAAATTGCAGGATCGACTATTGAGTAAATCTATGGAACAAATTGAAGAAGTTGTTGTTTTAAATAAAATGGAGACTGAAGTGAAAGATCTGGAATTGGAATTTAGACTTAAACAAGAAGAATTTATGCTGGAAGATAAGAGCCGAAATGTTAAGGTTGTGGTTTTAACCTGGAGTATAAACTTGCAATCTGTGGATTTTAAAAAATTCAAAGAAAACAAAAAATTCCAATCGGAGGACCGGCAGGGCTTTTTGGAGACGAAGAAAGAAAGTGTTCTTTTGCAAGAAGACTTGATGTAAGATACCGATGGCCAAGAAACTTTTAGAGAAATTTTAATAAAAAAGGGATTTGGTTTTCTGTCAGAGGTTTTCCTACAAATGCAATATATACCGGCTGGGACTTAAAGAAAATATCGATATTAACAAGGAAGGTCTGCTGGTATGAGATTTAGGACTGGTAAAATGGCTCGAGATTTAAAGAAGAATGGACACTTTTAAATTTAAATAACTTATATTAGAAAGCATAAAAGTTTCTGTCTACTAGAAGGATTATATATAAAGAAAATAGTTTTTGGATTATATTATATTTAACATATATATGAATTAGAAATATTGATATTACTTGATTTCTCTCCATACATCTTGAATGCATATTTCTTCCACCATTTTAAAGAAAGTCTTTGGCAAAGTTTTCCTTACCTTTTTTGCTTATTTTACAGCTTCTTTAGTCAAATTTTACATTATAATCTCCTATTACACAGATGTTTTCATAGTCCAATGATGCAATTTTCTCATGCAGTTTCCCATGAAATTTTTCTTCTTTATTGTTCGGTGCATATATTGCTATCAAGAACACCTGTTTGTAATTTATTGTTACTTCCACCATCAATATTCTCCCGTTTTCATCTGCATTAATATGTTTAGCATTTATTGTTTCTTTAATATATAAGACCACCCCCTTTTTCTTTTGCTGTGGTAATGAAGAACATAATTTCCCAATTTTTGCGTATTCTAAAAATTTGCTATATTGCCTTTTGATATGTATTTCTTGCAGGCAAATTATATCTACCATATTTTTTGGAGTATAAGACGCACTTCACCCCGTCCCCTAAAAGAGGGTAAAAATTTGGGTGCGCCTTATACACCGAATGTAGCCCCTCCCACCTACTGGCCCCCATCTTTTGGCCTCTGCCTCCCAGCAATTTGTCTTCTTGCAGCAAACAGCCCATTTCAGTTTTAGCTTCAGCACAGCCTGATTAGCACAAGCAGCTGATTGTCGGTTGGATTGGCCTCCCGACCATCAGCTGTTTCAGGTTGCAGGGATTGCCATTGCCTATTGCCCATTCTGATCCCCACCATCCAGAACGGCGGAAAAGGAGGCGCACAGAGGCTGAAAACAGAGGCAACAATAGACTATGGCAATCCCTGCAGCTGATCTAATCAACAATCAGCTGCTTGTGCTAATCAGGCTGTGCTGAAAATGAAAGTGAAACAGGCTGTTTGCTGCAAGGAGGCAAATTGCTGGGAGGCGGAGGCATATTTTTTTTCTTGTTTTCCTCCCCTAAAAAGGTAGGTGCATCTTATAGTCCAGAGTGTCTTATACTCTGAAAAATATGGTAATTTCATTTTTTGCAATTTCGTAAAGATTCCTCTCCTTTTCATGGGAGAATTTAGTCCATTTATATTAATTGACAATAAATTTGTTTTTTCTTCCATTGTTTCACCTATAAATAGGTTTTGCTATTCTAGTTGATCTTGTTTCTCTCTGCTCTTCAGCTCTTGCTCCTTCTCATTCTGCTCGTCTTTTTTGTTCATTCACTTTCTTCTTGTTATTTACTTATGGTTTCTCCTGCCATTAATTCCTCTTGTCCTCTATCTTCTATTTCCTTTCTTCTTTCTTGTTCCTCATATGGGTTGAAATGGTAGTCATAGAATTCATATGCTTTATCTAGAGAATTGAGTCTGTGTCTTTTGTCATTCCATGTAACCAAAATTCCTTCAGATATCAGACATCTGAAATTTATCTGATGTTTAATCAACTGTCCTGTCAGGAATTGGTATTGCTTCTGTAGATCTCTTACTTTTCTGGGCACCTGTTTTTAAACCACGATCTCTCTTCCTTTATATTTCAATGGTTCATCTCATACTTTTTTAAGAATTTCTGCTCTTATTGTTTTTTTTTATGAATCTCATATCCACCTCCCTTGGGAGTTTCTTCTTTCTTTCATAACTAGAGTGTATTCTAAATATTTCATCAAACTCAGCCCTTATCTCCTGTTTCTTATCTGTAGGGCCTGTGACAATAACTCTGCCATCAATTCAGCTGGATCTTCCTCTTTTTTTTCCTCAATATTCTGGAATCTCAGAAAATGTTTGGCCTTCTCCATTTGCAACTGAATTACACTTCCCTCCAGTTCCTTATTAGCCTGCATTAATCTCTGGTTCATTTCTTTTAGTTTTTTCTCTGTGTCAGGGTTCCAACTGATGCCCTAATTGAATCATGAGCCTCAAGCCAAGCTTCAAAAGAAATCCAGTTATTTATTAGGAGCTTTATGTCTGCACAAACCAAGTGAAACTAAATCTGACTTCACTTAATTCTTCCCTTGCTCTGGCCCTGTTCCCCCCCTCCCCCCAAGGTGTGTCATTAGTCATATTCCCCAATGAAGCAATTTCGCGGGTTGTAGAAGTCACTGTGGGTCACCTTGGAGATGACCTTGATGTTGCCAGCTGGAATGTACTTTGTTTTGATTGAAATGCAAGTTCCTCGATGCAGCTGTGAGGCTTGATTCCCCATTCTCCTGTCTATGGCAACTCGAAAGCAGGTCAGGAATGCTTTGCAAGTTGATATTTGGCTTCCCTCACTTCCTGAAGGAGACCTGTGCAAAGCAAAAACAGTTTGAGTACAAGTATAGATTTTAGGGGTGCGACCTCCCCTCAGGCTTTGTTGGGTTGTCTTCATGGAATTGAGCTATGAGGTGGTCAGCTTGGAGGTTTCTGCTTTTTACCCAAGATGCCTCTGATAGGGGGTATCCCTTCCACTTGACTAGGTATTGGAGCTGTCTCCTGTGCCACCTTGAGTCAAGGATGCGTTGCACCTCATAATGGATTTGGTTCCCTATGATCACTGGGCCCGGGGGCTCCCAGGGTAATGGTCTCTGGGTTGACCTGACCACAGGTTTTAAGAGGCTGCTATGGAATACTGGATGTATCTTCCCTAGCAGTTGGGGCAATTTTAATTGCACCACGACTGGGTTGATAATCTTCCTTTTTTTTTTCCTATTTATATCCCGCCCTTCTCCGGAGACTCAGGGTGGCTTACAGTTTTGAGCACAACTAAGTGCTCAGCAAATTCCT
>JANHFM010003425.1:223344-240046 GCA_032468115.1 Grayia smithii | reverse complement strand
ACTGTAATTTTGCTACAATTATGAATCGTAATGTAAACACCTGAAAGGCAGGTGTTTCCTCGACCTTTCTCACAAGCACAATTGCCCACATCTAACAAAAATGAGAGTCTATGGCGCCTACTTGGAAATAAGACCTGTTAGACTCGCCTGGAGACGGATAGAGGAGCGGTGTCTTGGTTTCTAAGACCATCGGAAATATGTGTTTTCCGATGGCATTTGGCAACCCCTGTTTGGCGACCCCCTGTTTTCCGATGGCATTTGGCGACCCCCAAAGGGGTCCTGACCCACAGGTCGAGAACCACTGTCCGAGATATTAGAACCTGAGATAAGGCTTGGACTAATCTATCCTGAGTCTTCAGAGTACACATATCTAATTGTTAAACATAGCCAATGTTTCAACAGTTTCCTTCCATACTTACCATAGAGAGTAAGAAAGATGACTTTGTCAGAGGGATGTAAGTTCCACTGCTAAGTAGCAAAACATATTTTCAGTCTAAAATATTTAAAAGTAACTCAGACATGTCCCTAATTCACTGAACTATATGTAAGGAAAGAAGGTCAGACATATTATTATAACCAATTTCAATAAAAAATAGTTTCTACTATATCAGGAAACTGATTGGTCTAACTGGAAGGACTTACACATGACCTGAAATTCCTGAATTCTATGTCTATAATAGTAGACTGATTAACATGTTTACTATCTTAAATTCTAACTAATTCCAAGTAATTTTTATGTTCTTAATTAAATCACTGTTCAGGATATTTCCTCATACTTTGCCCAATATAACGTGAATAAGTATGGAGTTTAAGATAGATATTTTGGTTAATTTTTTTTTAAAAGTATTTTAATTAAAACTCTGCCTCTTATCCAGTGAGAAATTATGTCTATTTACACACACATTACTATTAAAAAAAACTTTTCTCTCTCTAAATATTGTTTTAATCAGTTTTTATTGTGATTAAGCTTTGGTGACTTAACTAGTTTTCACTAGAAAGATTAAATGAATTTATGGCCTGTTACCATGTGTTTTTCCAGAGAATATAAAATCCACTACAAATTTGTTAGCTTATGAGTAAAGTCATTTAGCTTTGTTTCCAAAAAAACAATGATTTCTGAAGAATTTGATAACTGTTTCTAAATCCGTACAGTCAGCAGGAAATTTATACTAAAAAACTGCAGTTAGTTTTAGAAGAATACTATCTTTGTATGTGCATGATTGCTATTACATCAAGGCAATAAGTGTATATTTAACATTTTCTTGTAATCCAAAATAGTTCACCTTTTTCAAAATTATTAATTATCTGACTGACTGGCTTCGCTTTATGGAAATGGTGTACATAACTTAATTTTGTCCTAAATCTTGTCTTGTGCTTCCATAGTTGATTGGAAAAGTTTTTATAGTTTAAATCAAATCAATTTTTTTTCCTGAGAGCAAATAGGACCTTCACATGACACTGAGCTAAATTGGAGTTGGATAATTGCTTCAGTTACAAAAACTGGCTTGGAAAGTATTAAAGTGGGGCAAATAAAAGGAATCTATTAGATTTCAGGTACTTAACAGTCTACTGTGTTATAAATGGAAATGGAAATATTATCAGTGTTGAAACCCCAAAAGAAAAAAAATTGCTTAAAAATTACTGGTTCATTACTTTTTTTTCATCATCTATTGAGAGGAAAAATTCCATGTTTCTAAGTTGCACCATTTATTTCACTGTTTTATTCCAACTCACAACTTTCTCATTTCTTTTATCACAGATTCATTCTTTCTTCCTAATGGAAAATCAAGCTGTACAGCTAAACTTCCAGATTCATGTGATTCTATTTAGGGAAAGAGATTTTTACAATTAAAAGGTGTGAATGAGGGATTTTAAAAATATTGTTTTACTGAAATAGGACATTATTAGGCAATTCAGTGCTGCTTTGCTTATTATAAACATCACTAAAAATTCCACTGATACAAGACATCTTAAAGTCAAAACTTGTATGCTATTATTCTTTCTGTGTATTTTGAAAATGGACTTGAATAATATAAATGTAGTGTTAATGAAAAACTAATAATAATATGGAAAAAATAGTACGATATGGTTTTGATTATTCAAGTATTTCCTCTTTGTCTGATTTTTCAAACAGCTTTAACTTATATTTTCCAGCTGCAGAGCCAAGATACTTGATTGCAGTGAGACCAGTTTCCAATAACAAGAAATCCTGCTCAGGTATTTCAAAATTGTTAAACAATTTTTTTCCATAAAAACTCAGGAGACCTATATTTCAATCAAAGTAACCTACCTTGATTTTGGACAAGTTAGAGTTAAGCAAAATATAAATTTTATAAATAATAAATATACATTTATTATATAATAAATATATGTACAATTTCAAGACGTGAACCAGCCTCTTTAACTTTTTTTAAAGAAGAAACCAATGTTAGCAAACTCAGCAATATTACATATTGTTCATGTTCATAAAATCAAACCTGTGTTAGCTTCTTGTTTTTTCTTATGATATAACCAAATACTGGAAAGAGACCAAAAGAAGAATCATTCCATTAATATATGACAGGCATCCAGAGGATCATTTGCGCTGTTCTTTCACAAATCTGAGTAATAACATTTTCTGCTATTAATTTAGAGACAAATTAGCCCATGCTTTCACTTAGGCTCATAAACAGTGGGAAATAATTAACACAATTATTCACATGTATGATAATGGGAGATAATCAGCTCTGACAACAAACTACAGAACAATTCCATATTTCAGCAGAGGTTTCATGTTGCTATAAGTGCCTGCTCTGCTGAGAGCTATCTTCCATGGAGCTGCCAATATGCTACTATTCTTATTCTCTATGTTTACTATTTATGCCAAGAGCAAAAAATCCAAAAAAATCTGGCTTTTGTACAAGGGGATCAATGATGTTGCCCTCAAAGCAACTGGAAAAGATGAAAGAAAGATGCTTCTTTACCTTAGCTTAGTGATGGCTAACCTTTTTGCCATTGCGTGCCAGGAGCGTGTGTGTGTGTGTGTGTGTGTGTGTGTGTCGTGTGCATGCATGGGCACATCCATAATTCTATGTGCCCCACCACCACCCGACCACCACCACCCCGCTCTCCCTCCCCCCGCTCCTGGCACGCAATGGCAATGTTTCTCTCTCCCCAGGCTCCAGAACCTTTCTAGGAGTTTGGGAAGGGTGATTTAACTCAAGACTTGCAGGAAATGTCTGCAAATTTTTAAAGGCAAGTTGGAAATTGGCAAAGTGGGAGTCATGTGGGTCACCAGGAGGATATTGTTCCAAAAGGCAGAGAAAGCTGGTCTTCTGTGTCTCACTAAAGCCAGCCTTCTCAGAAAACCCACAATGGGCAGATACTGTAGGAGAGAGAGAGACAGTCCTCCAGCTATTTATTTGTTATGACATTTAGGGCTTATAGGTAACTCAAGTTTCACCTGGAATTCAACTGGTAACCAGTGTACTCATGCTGCAGAAATGTTACAATGACCTAGCAAGGCTTGCAAATTATTGCTTCTACCACATGCTGAAGGGTAGCCCCTTGTAAAGTTCATTGCAATAGTTTAACCATCAGATAACCACTGCTTGGAGAAGGTCTTCCACTAGGAATGAGCACAACTGGCAGACAAGCTGTAGGCTTTCTGACCACAGCTGCTACCCACTCCTCAAGCAGAAGCTGACGGTCCAGAAATATCCCTAAATTACATCCATTTATTTGATATATAAAAATACAGTATTTAAGCAAATGACACAGCATTTGTTATCTCATAAAAGAAAATAATGAAAAAGGTAGATAACTTATATTATATATGAAATTTGAACTACATTTTTTGAATGTGTAAGGCAGAAATCTCTCTTTGTTAAACAAGACTTAGAAAAAGAAAAAAGTAGAGAATTCTGATCTGAAAATGAAGGATGTGTACCAGAGAAGAGTAGCGGGAATCATAAAGTTTCCAAAATAATATTCTGCTTAAAAAATCTAGTCAGGCAAATTAAAAACAAACAAACAAATACAACAAAAGGTGACTTGGTGAAAAAAAGAGACTATTCTGATCTCTGTGAAGATAATAGGGTTTCGGTATTAAGCTAAAACATTTAAAACAGATACTTTGTGAATTGTGTTAGCTAAAATGAAGCACTGCTCTACAAACTGTTAAAGCAACTATACCTTTTCCAAAATTCACTTATTGCTTTGCAAGCTGTCCCTAGTTGTCTAAGTATGTCTGTATAGACATTTCTTCCTGAGGAATAAAGTAAGAAGGTCCCTTTCAGTTTTACTGATGCTAATCTCTGGCTAGCATTGCCAGGTATTTGCCTCTTTCCATGAGCAACTCACTTGACTCTAATTAATGGTAATATTTATTTAGTAGGGACAAAAGATGGCACAAACATTTAGAATTTTTTTCAATTTGTCTGAGTTTTGGATAACAAAACAGAAGCTATAAGCCAGTGGTGGGTTGCCCCTGGTTCGGTCCGGTTCGCACGAGTAGGTAGCGGTGACGCTGTGACGTCACCGAACCGGTTCGCAGCGTCCCGGCCCCGGCCCCACCCGTGCGGCCCAACTCACCTTTTTTTAAAAAAATCGCCGAAATTAGCTCTCTGCGCATGCGCAGAGCGCTTTTTCAGCGATTTTTCCAAAAATAAAGTTCCTGCGCATGCGCAGTAGCGTGGTTTACGCACACGCGTGAGCGAAGCAAGCGCGCATGCCAATTTCACGCACGCACGTGCGCGCACATGCACACGCATGCACGAAGAGAACCGGTAACGAAGGTGGGTAGAACCCACCCCTGTTATAAGCCAATATGTCTGGAAAATTCTTCATGTAAATAAAACCACTACATATCTTTAAACAACAACAACAAAAACTCAGCACTACTTACAACTCAACCCAAAATGTTATGAGATATATACATATTCTACTCAAAACCCAAGGAACAGAAATCTCATTTTGTTGTTAAAAGACAGACAAATATATTTCCTCATAAAAGGAATGATTCAAGGAATCAAGAAAGAGACATTTGGAGATGAAGAATTTGGCATAGATCTATGCACACACAAACACATATTTAAAGGTATGAAGGAAGAATGAATTAGAAATTAAAGTGGAGAAATCTGATACACAGAGAGAAATGTTAAAGTTCAATTGAACGTGCAATTTGCTATGTGCCTACAACTTTAGAGCTTCATTAGTTTCATTAATTCTCCTAAAATATAAACAATGCAGCCCTAAACTAGCTACTAGCAACTGAAACCCTCCATCATCAAATATATATTTGTATTTTTAAAATTACTTTTTCTCCTAAAATTTGGCACTACTATACTCAGTTTGGTACTTACATGACAGCCTAGTTCACCTAATATGGATTGAACATCTTTGAGTACTGCCTTAATTACTCACTCATAATAGGGGTGTCTGCAGCAAAATGACAGCAAAGATACTATGATCGAAGTCTCATTTGCTTTTATGTCCACTGTGTGTAGGACACACATGAAATGAAAAATAGGCAGAGTTTCAAGTGCACTATCACTGCCACCATCTTGGGTTTTTTTTAACTATACTCTCTGGGCACCCTTGACTCATAAAGTGGGGTTCTTTCTCAATAGAAAAAAAAATCTATTGAGCATATGACTATGTCAACACTAAACCAACCTGCATATTGCTGAACTTGTGAAAGTTCTAAGCGTAGACAACTTTTTTGCTTGTGAGAATGCTTCCACTCACAGAATGACAGACCTATTCCCACCACACTTTCCCTTGTGAATAGAAACATGTAAATAATGTGCTCTCTTGTGACTGTAGTACTTGCTTACAAAGAGATATTATGGGTGAAATGAAGCTTTCCTTATTTGATGAATTTATACTGCTAATCTAAGAGGTCTTTTAAAAAAATTGTAACTGTGTTCAACTTGTTCATGAATAACTGATCAAGAATAAAAACTGGGCATGTGAATTGGGTAACTGCAACATTCAAGTTCCAACTTATATTCCTCATGTTTTAGTGGCTAGTTGAATTGAGCAGTCATTTCCTATAGAAAGTCTGGACTGAAGGATCTTCTTACATGAGAACAGTAGGATTGTTGGCAATGGGGAATAATATATACACAAAAGGTTATGTTGTAAACAGTTGTATATACCTGTGTATGATCTATGGATGATTGTAGATAGAAAGTGATCTGGCAGAAGAAGCATTACATTACTTCTTACATGTTGGAATATAGATGTAAAATTATTGCCCAAAGAGTTCTGGAGGGAAAGAATTATGAGTAATTGAATATGCAGAATAAACAATGTTATCTAGTTTTGATTATCATCAGGTTCTATGATAGACATTTTGACAATAAATACCCGCCCTTGAATGTATCATTTTGAAATATAAGAGATGTAATCTTCCCAGTTTTAAATTAAATGATTCTAAATTGAAAATAATTCATCAACTATGGATTTGGACCTTCCTCGTCAATATCTAATTTTAGCAATGATGAAAAGAGGCATGTTGTATTCTAATGGTTCATAGTATACAGACCATATAAATTTAAACAATATGCAATTTTATATTTCTTATATAGGTAAAACAAAAACACACAAACCCCTTCAGCTGGTAATAGGCACTTTAACTCCAACATCTGTCTTCCTATCCTGGGGGATATTAGTCAATCCAAAGCATGATTGGACCACAATGAATAACTGTCCAAACAACAGGTAATGGAATCAACTGATACTATAATGTTTTCCATAATGCATCTGTTTTATATGCAAAAAGGTGTTATATTCATGAAATTGCTGTTTAGATAGATCTGCACTATATTAATTAAGTTCTTGCTTTGTTTCTTTTTGTGGTAAAAGGTAAAAGTGTCTTTTCTCTGAGCAACTTTGCCACGTATTAAATACATTTAAAAGATAATGTGTTATAATGGTTAAGATTTCAGACTATACAGGACCAGCTTTGAGTCCATCCTCAACCAAAAAAACCTCACTAGGTAACTTTGGACAGTCACATCCTCTCAGCCTAACCTCTCAGCTTATTGAGAGGGAATAAATAGAACAATAAGAAACCCATATAAACCACTGTGACTATACACTTTTTATATAATGAATTTGACATTAACATATCATTTGTCCATACATATTATTTGTCCATACAAACATGGCATCCCTTCTTTGTAGCTGTCCTATTTCTTTTTTGCTGTTGTTGAGAATCATATTATATTGCACAAAATAAAACAATTCATTCCATTACATTTTATTCATTTTTTTTTTCCTGGCCCTTGAATATTTTCAAAATGTCCAATGTGGCCCTCAGACTGAAAAGTTTGGAGCATAATGTAGGTCAGCTAATTTAGCATGGTTGCTAAGAAAACTGTGTGAGGGAACAGTGATCAGATTTGCCTGAGCCTGGACTGTTGGATTGAACTGATTCAAGGCACTTAATTCAATTTAGATAATGAAGTTAGCGTGTCTAATATCTCAAACCTCACCATCTCAGGTTACTGTTCACACAATTATCTCAATTCAAGAATGTCTCAAGTAAAAAACAAACCACAAATTTTGTGACAATACATAATAAATTTGTATTTTGCTTTTAGCAAAGATGCACACAATGTCATTCATTTTCCTCAGATTGAAAGTTTACATTTATTGCTATTGACTAGATTTTATACAGTGCGCTACAGAGAAAAGGACAAGAATAAGAAATGGATCCTGCAGCTTTGTCCAACTACAGAAACAGTGGTAGACAATTTGAAACCCAACACTATTTATGAATTTGGAGTGAAAGACAATAAAGATGATGGGATCTGGAGTAAGAGTTTCATTCACAAAGTGGTTATACCTGGTAAGTAATTTGTAAGGGTTTCAAACATTCACTGCTTAAAAAGCCAGATTTGTTTACTTGTTGATTGGATTTTAGCCTGTCTGATTCCAAAGAGAATCTACGTGGCTAATGGTTTTTAAAAGAACACATTATTTAAAAGAGGAACATAACCATATAACATAACCACACACAGACTAAATAAACTATCTTCATAGTATCTGCCTGTCCAATTCAATATGGCATAGTTAGCATGCTCTAGATTCTTTAAATTAAACAACCTGGAAGTGTGCCTTCTAGGTTGAGGTTACCCCATGATTTGCATGGCCATGACCCTGTTGTTATAAGAACGGCTATGAAGAGCTGGCCCTTTTCCGGGCCTTTAGCAAAACTGAATGAAGTACTCTTGGATTTTTTCCCCTTCCCATTCCAGTCTGGTTTCAGTCACTTAAGAATATCCATTCTGTTCTATTTTTCCCCTGTCACAGGACTACTTTCCTACAGCTCTTCAAGAAAACTGTGTCTAAGAAAACAAATGAAAAAAGAACTGAAGTGAAATTAGTGAAGCACATAAAAGATTCATTAGTATAACCAAACCTATTGTGCCAAATATGCCCATTCCTGTTTATGTAAAATCTTGCTACATTCCATGTTTTAGGGTAATATAACATGCTATAAGAGGGGACGCGGTGGTTCAGTGGCTTAGATGCTGAGTTTGTCGATCGAAAGGTCGGCAGTTCAACGGTTTGAATCCCTAGTGCCGGGTAATGGGGTGAGCTCCCGTTACTTGTCCCAGCTTCTGCCAACTTAGCAGTTTGAGAGCATGTAAAAAATGCAAGTAGAAAAATAGGGACCATCTTTGGTGGGAAGGTAACAGTGTTCCGTGCGCCTTTGGCATTTAATCATGCCGGCCAAATGACCACAGAGATGTCTTTTGACAGCACTGGCTCTTCGGCTTTGAAACAGAGATGAGCACTGCCCCCTAGAGTTGGGAACAACTAGCACATATGTGCAAGGGGAATCTTTACCTTTACTTTTATCTAAACCAGACCTAGGCATTTTATGGCCCCTGGGCCACATATAGCTCTTTGCTTGTCACTATTCGGCCTGCATGGATTGCTTTTATTTTGATGGTGACTATTTTTCCTCCAATGTACGTGTGTGTGTGTGTATGTTTGTGCGCATACATGCCTACACATCTTCACAGTTCTATTGGTTTGGTTCTCCACAACAGTCTCAGTTTGTCATGTGGCCCCTTGGGAAAATGAATTGCTCACTCCTGATCTAGGAAGAATAGTTGTAGAGTTTTAATTTTGCATTTGCTCAACTCACTTTGGTTTCCCTCAAGCTAACATTTCTCTGGGTTCTTGTGATATTGGATGAACTTACCTATGGTTCTCCTTTCTACATTTCCTCTTCTGGATCCCAGTTTTCTTTAAGCTTTAATCTTTATCTGTGGTTTTTCCTTGTCGTGATATTTCTTTATATATATTTATATGCTGTTTGAAAAAGGTACTTTTTCTTGTCTATGTTAGGTTTTGTTTTATTTATTTAATTAATGTAGAGGCTGAGTGCTAGACTGCAAATGATTTTGGGAACCTTACATTAAAAAGAAATGGAATAATAAAAAAATATTAGGAAATGGACGATAGACATCTAGAGAGACAGATGGAAAAACAAAAAGCAGCCTAGAGGGGTTGAGGCAACTACTCTCCAACTGCTCCATTAGTTTGCGAGCTGTAACTGGGGATTGACATGCCTTAGAAGACCTCAACATCTCCAGAATGACAACCAGATTCCAGCCTGCCCACCCGCCCTTGCTCTATGCCATCCTATTTAGGCATGGTTTTGAGGCTGGGTGCCTACACAGAAGTCGCATGCATGAGCAAGGTGCATGTGTGGAAGGCCGAGCACATGTGTGGAAGGTGTGTGCTGCAAACCGGTAACAACAAAATGTGAAACCCATCGCTGCTGAAGATGTTGTTGAGTTACCTAGGTAATGAAAGGAGAAGATGTTTTCCTTCTTTTGGCCTTATTTCTGTAAAGATATTTAAGGGCAGAAATAAAAAAATGGTGGCAGCAAATCTCAGTTGTAAGCAATGACTGAATCAACCCAAGTTGTCTAAACCAGAAAATAGAGTGTAGTAGTAACTTGCAAAAATACTATTACATTTACAGCTTTAGAAGTATCTAAAAATCTTGTGTAAACTATAGTACAATAGGAAATATATTAATAAATAAATAGGAACTTGATAATCATATTTTATACTGTATCTCTGGTAGCAGTAACTCAATTCTGAAGGGGGGATATTTCAAACTAGACTGCAATATCTTAAAAGCTGTATGTGCAGCATCTATGATCAAATGTTGGATAACTGAGGAATTAACAATGTATGGGTTTAAACAGAATTATGGATATCATTTTACCAGGACTGAAAACGTTAGAAAGTAGATCCAGATTTTTTCCATAATTTTAGAAAACAGTGCTCCTTCCTATTTATTTTCCTGCTAGTTCTACTGAAAAGGCATTAGGTACACAGATGGAAAGAAAAATTAAATGAAACTGGGAGGACCCCCATTTAATGTAAGGGCAATTCTCCAACAGCGTCTCCTCATCCTTCACTTGACATCTTTTTGGAAGGCAGATTGACTTCTACAGAAACTTTTCAGGAAGTGGGTGAGAAAGTTTAGCACTACTTTTGTTCAGTTAACTTATTTTAGGATAATGTAAAATTTACAAATAAAACTTTCTGTCTTAGACATGCGTTATTCTAAGCCAGTAGCTTCGTTATTTGGTGGATTTGATGTGAAGTGAGAACCTGGAAAACCTGCCTTAAACAATTGGGGTTTTCCCGTTTAAAATTCTACACCCATGATATACAGTAGATTTGGTGAATATGGAAATTTTATAAACTTTTTTTTTAATGTTTCAGACTGATTTTAATTTAGGTCTCTTTGTTCATTTCTCTGTTTGCCAAAGGGAGGTGGTGACTGTCCAGAGATGAGCATTGGAGCCATCAAAATTGCTCTAGAAATTTCTCTTCCTGGTTCATTCATCTATGTATTTACTGATGCACGGTCCAAAGATTATAAACTGACTCATGAGGTCTTGCAGCTGATTCAGCAGAAGCAGTCCCAGGTATGAACCCTCTTATAATACTGCCTGTTCCAAAACACATTCCAACTGTTCTATAAAATGTGTGTTCTGTGCAAAAGGTAAACAGTGCTATGCTCTTCTATTCAGAAATGAATCTTGGTGTATGAGGATGATTTTGTTACTGTATGAATATTGTATGAATATTATGTTTGTTTATTATATCTTTGTTGCGAGCTGTTTAAAGGCAGAATGATTGAAGTGGCATAAAGCATTCATTCATTCATTCATTCATTCATTCATTCATTCATTCATTCAGTGGAGATTTCTGTCTAATATATCTATCCTCAATTGCGAGGTAAATCAATGGTATAGCTAATTCTAACGAATAATAATGAGTCTCAAACAATATTAATCTATGATTTTCTTTTTCATCTTCTACATCTTACAATTTCTATGTTACCACTTTCTATGGTTCCATTCATGAGATTAAGGAACGTATTTGCTTTCCCCCTGTAAAGCTATTGATTTATTACTTCTGCTAGTTTTGATGCTTATTTATCAAATGTATGTAGCAATAATACTCTCATCTGTGCCAAGAGGGAAAGTAGCCACAGCTTGGCACACCATAAGACTGGAAGAAATTAAAATAAAAATTGGAGGGGGGCAACTCCAAAACAATCCAGCAGATTCATTTCCAAACTTAGATAAGGCATAGCTCCATCTGTTTTATTTTATAGAATTCTATTATCCAGCTTTTTATAATTGTTATATATCATATCTTCCAGCTAGAATTATTCTCCCAAAATAAAGGGTCTTGAAATTTAGAGGGGAGAAGGGGCTAAAACACATACACACATATAAATATGTTTTTGATTCTAGTTTAAAAGGTCTTCAGGTGAGAACACAAACTCACAATTTCTGTGTGCAGAAAGCAGCAAAAAGCTTTTTTAGCAATTAACCTGTGTTTAAAGTCTATTCAGAAATTAGATTAAAGAGTTTTTATAACAACCATCAATTGTAAAGGTTTTTATTTCCTGGAAGGGAGGGAAGGTAAGTGAATGTATCCTTTTTTTTAAAAAAAATCATCCTGTTCACTCACAAATTGGCCTAAAAGTGGCTTTGCATATATTATGAAATATGCCCCATAGCCCAGTTAACAAACACATGCACACTGCCATTTTAACTATTTGTAATTCAGAGTTTTAGGGCTCTTACTTCAGCAAAATGAAGACTAAGCATGCTCAACCATGCTCAACTGCAAAGCGTAACTTGGACCATGCAGCTTGAGAGGAGGAAAAATACTAGAAAGCAGGAGACTCTAGCTGCAACTTTTTACCTCTTTATTCAATTAGACCTTTAGTCTGGCAATTCCAGCAATTATTTAGTTAAACAAAGTAAAATGAAAGCAAAAATTTGTCTAGATGAAATGAGTGGCATATAAGTTAAATAAATAAATAAATAAATAAGTAAATACTAATTAAAATGTGTAATTACATAATATTTAACATTAATGTTTAACATTTGACATATTTAATTAAAGTGGCCTACTATTTTTCATTTTTATAAAATGTATGGCTAATTGTTTTGAAATTGAATGTATTTATAATTTTTATCTCTTTAATGTTATATAGTGCATAGTTTTCTTCAACTAGCTGACTTCTGATGATTTGATTTTCTCATTCATTTTCACATGAAGACTATTTAAATAACGGTCTTTTTAAAATTTTTTAATTCATTCAGGTTGTATTTGTTCTAACCGGAGACTGTGATGACAGAGCACATATTGGTTACAAAGTCTATGAAGAGATTGCTTCAACTAGTTCTGGTCAAGTTTTTCACTTGGATAAAAAGCAAGTTAATGAGGTAAGATGGGAGCTTGTCTTGATGATGATCTGGGTTTTTTAAAATGGAATATAGGATAAATATTTAATTTCCTGAATGTTTTGTGTGTGTGTGTGTGTGTGTGTGTGTGTGTAAGAGAGGGAGGAAGGGAGACAATGTGTTAATTAATTAATTTGTTAATTAATTAATTAATTTGTTAAGGCTTGGAGATAAAATTAAATAACCCTAGGAAGTTATATTTATTTATTTGTAAATCTGTTCTATTCTGTTTCTGCATGTGTATGAAAATCTGGAAGGACAAATTATTTAAATATCAATTTTAAATACACATTTTAAAATGCATATTTTAGAAGCATGTTTGATATGTTTGAGAATTCTTTCAAAAATGTTCAAAGCTATGCAAATTCAAGAGAATAATTCCATATTCATTTGCATGATTTGAAGAGGTGCAAATCAAATCAGCTTGCAGTAGAATTCACCAAAATTAAATAATCAAGGACTTCTTTTTAGAGAATTACTCAAGGCCTTTTCATGATGAAAGAGAAATTTGAATCTATGTGTTTCTGGTCTTTAAAAAATTGTAATTGCTAGAGAATACTGTTTTTTTTTTTCCTGGAAGGGTAAAGCTTGCATCCGTGGTAGGTATATGGAAGATGTAAAAAGGATTTAGTTTCTTATTTCTGTATGGGGTAGTGGTTAGATATAGGACTATGTGAAGGGAGATCCAGATTCGAGTTCAGCCATAGCCATGGCAACTAATGGTAACTTTAAGCCAATGACATTTTCTCGACTTAATTTATTTAACTTCAAGGTTATTGTGGGAGAAAACAGAAAGGTATGCTGTTTGTGCCATTTTGAGTGGGATATAAAATGGGATATAAATCTAATAAATACACAAATCTAACTACCAGTGCTGGAATTAACAAACTCCTCAGAATATTAGATGTTCTGACTATGACATTTTATATCTTTTTTTCAACTTTTTCTGTTTTTGTGTTTTTTGCCTTCTCTTTGATATCTGTCTTTTTATATTAACTTGTGTCATTTTTTATTTTCTTGTTTAAACATTTTAATAAAAATTATATACAAAAATATTGTGATTGTGTCCTGACTTTATTTTATTCAGAATGCCAGATTCTCTATTAGAACAGCAATCCTTTTCAAGATGATATATCTAGACTTATTTATAAGGAGAACTCTCTTGTTTAATTATGACAATTGTCTTATAAAAATAACATTATTAAGAATATAATATATTGGAAAAAGAGAAATAGAATATGATGATTTCACTAATAAATCTTTTATGGAAACTCTGTTTTCCATAATACTATGCTCTTTGTTTATAGCAGTACAATACCAGTACTCATGGTCATTTCCTGTGCTTCCTTAACAACCCAAGAGGGACCATGGTCTAATAGATAGGTGGACAAACTAACAGATTGGATGACCTTGCCTACTTTTTGGGGCATCATAGAATTGAAATCAGTCCAGGTAACCACATAAGATTATGCTTCAGGCAATGCACTTATACTTGCCTAGTGAAGCATATTCTCAGACATATAGAAAACATTTTTTGAATATTTTAGCCTTGAGCACACACAACAATATTGGCAGTCTCTTATATCATTAAAGAGCCAACTCATAAGCAGAGACACAACAACAACCCAACATGCTAATATTGGAATGGCATTGTTTTCCCATTATAATAGAATAATATTTTTTGCTTATATGCTAAACTTGGCTTATCTTATTCTGATGTGCAAGTTTCATGTTACAATTATATAGAAACAGTTTTTCACATGCTTTCAGTACATGGATTTAAGTTAGCCCAGCTCCTTGGCTTTGATATATTTGACTTTTTCCAGCCACAAAAGCAGGTCACAAAAGAAAATATTGACAATATCTACTCGAGACCCTAAGGCTGTCAACCATTAGTCAGTGGACCCCATGTAGTCCATGACAAAGTCACTTAGTCTAAAACCCTGACGTCCTGCTTGGAAAGAAGTCAAACTTAATGCAAAATTAGAAATGGCATTTTTTGAAGAATAAACATTTTATAGTATATATTTTCCTGGAATCAAGTAATTTTTTTTCACAATTATCCAACGAGAAGAAATATACTGGTAGATAAAGTCAGAGATACTAGTATAGGTATGGCAGGGAACATAGAAGCATTGGAAACAGATAAGAATTAAATATTTTAAAAAGCAGTAAATCTTTAAAGTTTTAGAATATGCAGATATACAGAGATGACTATGTTCAACAATGATGAACGGTACTAATCTGTCTGCAGTTATTAAAATATTCTCTTAAGTGGAATCAACACCAG
The DNA here is from genome assembly GCA_032468115.1 of Grayia smithii. Taxonomy (NCBI): domain Eukaryota; kingdom Metazoa; phylum Chordata; class Lepidosauria; order Squamata; family Grayiidae; genus Grayia; species Grayia smithii. The sequence continues at coordinate 224,965 of JANHFM010003425.1, read as the reverse complement.
TGTCCTTACTTACACTCAAATAAATAGAGTCAAACTTTTTACTAATTTTTATTAGATTGTTTCATTTGGCTACCTGTAAGTTTAATGGATGGGATGCAGTCAGTGGCTAAGACACTGAGCTTATCAATCGAAAGGTCAGCAGTTCAGCGGTTCGAATCCCTAGGTGCTGTGTAACGGAGTGAGCTCCTGTTACTTGTCCCAGCTTCTGCCAACCTAGCAGTTCGAAAGCACGTAAAAAATGCAAGTAGAAAAATAGGGACTGCCTTTGGTGGAAAGGTAACAGCATTCTGTGAACCTTTGGCATTTAATCATTTAACCATGGAGAAATCTTCAGACAGTGCTGGCTCTTCGGCTTTGAAATGGTGATGAGCACTGCTCCTAGAGTCAGGAATGACTAGCACATATGTGCGAGGGGAACCTTTACCTTTACCTAAGTTTAATGGGCAATAGTCTATTTCCTCTACATTTTCAATCTTTCCTGATGATGTAGTGTAGTGTAACATATGAAACACTGGGATGTGTGAGTTGATAATTTTGGACTCTGATTTTCTAATGATTAAGACAATTCCAAGGTGAATAATTCTGTTGTGTCTATTCATTATGAATGATTGAGCAACCCAGTTATGTTCAATCTCAAGGTAAAGAAGGAAGGAAAAATAAAATGAGAAATAAAGAAAAAAGATCAGATTGTGGCAAGATCAGAACAGAGGCGAACCTTCTCAATAGATGCATATTGAAGAGTCTTGGGAATATTTTTAGACTAAAGTTATGTTGTATTTTTAGATTAAAGTTGAGGTATACAAATGTTTCTTTTAAAGCACAGTCTAATTTTTAGGAGTATAATTTGGGAATGATTGAATGAATTCTATGGTTCTTATTATTCTGAATAATTGCATTTGTAACTAAGCAAAGTTTCACTACAGATTTGGATTTCCTATATTCAAATATCTAACAAAACATAGTAAAAGTGTTAAAAAATACAATAATTTTGTATCTCTTTTGAGGACTTTCAGGTTCCACATGGGTATAGACAATAGCCATTTTGCAAGCACTTATTATTGAATTTGCAGAATCAAAAAGACACATGTTCTTAATTTGGATAATTTGAACCATTTGCCATAACTGTAAACATTCTCTTGTGTATACAATATTCCATCAGCTGTCTGTGGTATTCTTAAAAAAAAATGTAAATATATTTTTTTTCCCAAAGTGTTTGGAATTTTAGTCTGTGTAGTCAGAGTTTTGACAGTGTTATTGTTCCATGCATTCATTCTAGGACAGGTTGATCAGGACATTGTGCATAGCCATTGGCTTTTCCGGTTATAGAGCAGTATATATTACCAGTATATATTTTGTATCAGTATATATGAAAGTGTAATGTCTGTAACAACAAATTGTTGTTAAATAAATCTCAACCACAAATGTGGTTGCCTTTTAACAGGAAGCATATCAATATGCATAAGTGGGGAATTGGGTATTATGAATATATTTGGAATATTATCAGAAGACATGATGAAAACTCTGTAATTTCACAACATATAGAATAGAATAGAATAGAATTCTTTATTAGCCAAGTGTGATTGGACACACAAGGAATTTGTCTTGGTGCATACTCTCTCGG
>JANHFM010003425.1:186130-196923 GCA_032468115.1 Grayia smithii | reverse complement strand
AACCGGTTCGGTGACATCACAGCGTCACCGCTACCTATTCGCACGAACCGGATCGAACCGGGGGCAACCCACCACTGATATGGTAGCTTCAAACTGTTCATAAAAAAGAGTGGATTTCCATTAATTTAGCTGTCCCAGTGCATAGGTAGACTTCAATAATTATATCCTGAACCAGTAATGCTAAATTAGAATATCAATAAAGGAGAATATTTGTAGCTCAGGATTGAAATGAGGGGTCCTTGGTGCTCTCTGAGCTTGATTGTTTTTTTGCAGATGTTTCATTACCCAAACTAGGTAACAACATCAGTGCTAGTCACAAGCAAACTCAGAGAGCACCAAGGACCCCTCAAATTAGAATATAGATTAAAAAATTGAAAAAATGAGTCGGGCATCTACATCTCTATACTTCTTTTCTTGCTCCTTGTAGAAGTCCCTAGGGTGACTGTAGTACAGAATGAACTTCTGATTGCCCTTGGAGACACCTCTCTAATGGAATGCAAAAGCACTGGAGTCCCACCTCCATTGATTAAATGGTTTAAAGGTACATGAATGAAACTGAACTAATTTTAAAATGTATCTATTGACAATGTGATGATTCTGTTTCTTGTTTTGTTGTTTAAATGCATTTACATATGTCCCATAAATTAAAAATTATAGTACTATGGACAGCTTGAAATGGACATCATAAATTAGTTATGAGGAGAGGCCTTCTTAAATAAGTAGGGAAGAGGAAATGAGCATACATGATGGGAAGGAAAGCTTTAAAAGCTACCACTTCTACAGACTACTGTATGTATTGGCTCATGTTCAATTTTTTTTCCTCAGGCAAAGTTTGATATAAACTCCACTGTAAACTTTACAGAGATAATATCACTGTATTTTATGAGTGCTTGTTTTCAACAGATTGGGAGATAGTAAAGTCTCCTGAACATTTATAAAACAATAGAACCATTATGCTGCCTCTAAGGAAGCTATTTAATTTCCTGAGTAGGTGTTTATTATTATGATTTAAACAAAAATTTCATTATTCTTTCCCTGGGTCTAGGGGATTTAGAGCTGAGGGCAACAGAATTTCTTATTATTGACTTCTCTCGGGGTACTTTGAGAATTCAGGAAACACAAGATCTGGATGCTGGTGATTATATGTGTGTTGCCACAAACGTTGCAGGATCTGCATCTGGTAAAATAACTCTGGATGTTGGTTGTAAGTATGATACTAGAACAAAGCACGCAAATTAGATATTTTGTACAAGATGTGATCCATCCATTCTATTGTAATTTATTCAGTGAAGGATAATATTACATGAATATTATTTGCTACTATTATCATCATCATCATACTAATTGATATTCTTGGGTATTAATGTTATATTATTTAATATTATTAGATATTACTAATTATTGTATTAATATTATTTGATACTATATGGATTTACTTTGTGTAGATGGAAAGTGATTCCCCACTGCTGGGAGAGAATGATTCTGGGTTTTCTTTCATCCTTCTGTGCTGCTTCGGAGGATTTGCTAACTTTCAGGGTCATCTTTGAGAAAGAAAGGGCATTCTACAAAGTAAAGCAGAAACAATGTGTATGACCATGCAGTATGTATGTCTGTATGGTACCCCACTTTTTCCAAATGCAGTGTATATTGGAGGAGTACACAATGTTTATAAGCATGTTTGAAAGTGCATTGAATTCTCAAACGTTCCTTTAGAATAATCCTGGAATCATGAGATTGAGATGATAGTATCTTCGACAGGGTTAGAGGTAATGGAGAGACAGGATGAGGCCAGAGTTCATGCCAATGGGAAACCACCCATCTCACAACTCTAGCAGTAATGCTGCAGATCTATTCTCAAAGCATTTTAGCCAGCCCCTAAATTAAATTAGAAGTAATCAGCTACAGACAATCAGCCATATCATGAGAATGTGATTGTATTGTGCCAATAAACCTAGACAAAGGCAAATAATTTATGTGAATGGGCTCTGAGTCAGTATTGAAGATTTGGGGCTTATCTGATTTTAATTAAAAATACATTAAAATTGTATTGACAATTCTATGATTTTTGTCTTCCTCTGTATTCCTTTTATAGCTCCTCCAGTTTTCACACAAGAACCTAGTGATGTATCTATGGACATTGGCTCAAACATAACATTGGCTTGCTATGTTCAGGGTTACCCAGAACCGAAGGTGAAGTGGCAGCGGTTGGACGGCACCCCACTTTTCTCAAGACATTTTGCAGTTAGCTCTGTCACTCAACTCAGAACAGGAGCTCTTTCTATTCACAGTATGTAGACACCATCTTATGTATTAAGAAATACATAAGACTATTTGTGGGCTTATTCAAACATCTGTGATAGTGTACTTTCCTCCCATCCCTGAGTGACTGTAGAGGAAAACTTACTGGTACGAAAAGCACTCCCTCTAAAGCCTACCTCTGCTAGATACTATTGCTGCCTATACATACTACAATATGGTGTAGATGCAGGGTAGTAATTGGTAGAATCCATACTAACCTTCTCCCTTCAACCAAGTACCAATTACTGAGGAAAAAATAAATCATTAATGGCTCCCCTGGGATGGGATGGAGTCTCATGATCCCCTCCCTCCAATTGAAATTAGCCTTCCTGTGAATACTGTTTGAGCCTGCTTCCTCTTATTCTTGCTGTTTATCCTATGGTGCTACTAAATATCCAGCATTTGCTTTAGAATAGATATGTCCATATCTATGCTGCTTCTCTATTGAGAAGGCACTTAAATCTCAAGAAATGCAAGTGATGGAATAATAGAATGATTCAGCTTATGTTAATCAGATAGAGAGAGGAAGAATACTTTATACTTCCACCATAGAATTGCCTGCTAAATCCCTGGGGTCAGGAAATCACACAGCAAGCCTCATTTCAATATGCATATACTTCCAAACTGAACTTCCTTGAATTCACTCTGAGTTACTCTGAAGTCCTGGCCAATAATAATAAGAATGGTTTGTCTACATCTGTCTATGTACTCTTTCTATTCAAAAAAGGGGGCAAAGATTAAGGAGCTGTGGTGGCACAATGATTGAATGTAGTATTGCAGGCTTACTTTGCCCATAGCCAGGAGTTTGATTCTGACCAGTTCAAGGTTGACTCAGCCTTCCATTCTTCTATGGTCGGTAAAATGAGGAACCCAGATTGTTGGGGGCAGGATGCTGACTTTGTAAACCATTTAGAGAGTGCTGTAAAGCACTATGAGGTGGTATGTAAGTCTTAAGTGCTATTACTATTAAGATCTGCCTTTTTAGTTTTGCTTATTAATGGGCATGTTGATTTATGATTGATGTTACATAAGGCAGATATTTTTATGTTGGAGCCCTTCCAATATATGAAAAATAACAACAGGCTGTGGTTCCAATTGTAGCAGCCATAGCAAAAATGGCCATGGAGATGCAAAATCTTCCAGCTAGGGATAGATTTGCACTGAACCACTGGAGCTCAGCAAATTGCTAATCTCCAAAGACTTCTCCTCACTGTCTTAACAGAATGTCTACACTGGAAGCCACCTGCTGAATTAGCAGGGAAAATGCTACTTTCAGAATGGAACACCTTAAACCAGGCGCAGCCTGATTCAGCATCTGCCTGACAATCAACTAATAATGCAAAGGCTTGTCCTTTGTAGATGGTTAGAGGGACATCTTCATAACCCAGCAACCAGGAAAATAACTCTGGAACAACTCTGTAACTGCTTTCAGGCTGTTAAAATGATGTGACCTATGTTTAGGTTTAGCTTAACATAGCTGGAAAAATAATATTTGATTGATTGATTGATTGGAATTTGTCAAACAAAAATGAGAACAAGAATAAGAGAATAAAAATACAATGATTCCAAGGGAATATATATATTTTCAGATCTATTTGTTTAAGGATAATGTTTTTAATACAAAATACTTATTGCTTGTTTTATTTTTTCCTTTTAAAACTTCTATACAATTTTAGATTTATGGGTTAATGATGAAGGAGCATATGTCTGTGAAGCTGAAAACCAATTTGGAAAGATTATCTCAAGCCCAGCTACAGTTACTGTGACAGGACTTGGTAATGAATTGATAATATGAGATTTGACAATATTTAGAATAGAAATAAAGTGTTCTCCACTGGCTTTAGTGCTTAAAATGTGTGAAAGAACAGCATACTCTGACATTATGTTTAAAATCCCATTATTTTAAATTCAAACAGAATTTTATTTCTTTGGTAAATCATTTATTGATGAATCAGAACAATAATTGAACAAATAAATAATAAATAAATCCACATTAGATTTATTTTTGAGGAGCATTGGAATACATATATTTAGTTTTAAATATAACATATATGATCTTGAAATCTTTTCATGAATATAAAGCAATTGCCCTTCCTTCTTTTCCTTCCTTCCTTCCTTCCTTCCTTCCTTCCTTCCTTCCTTCCTTCCTTCCTTATGAAAAGTTGGTTAATAATTTTATTAAGAATAATAAAATGTGAAGTTGAAAAGGAGAAAGCATGGATAATTGATGTGGCAATACCCAGATATAACAGAATTGAAGATTAAAGCATTGGAGAAGATGATAAAGTATCAAATTATGAAAATCAAAATTGAAAGATTATGGCATAAACCGGTTATGGTGGTCTTTGCCATACCAAAAAGTCTTGGACTGCACTTAGAAAATCTGCACATTGGCAACATTTCCATCTTTCTACTCTGCTTGGATCTGTGCATGTACTATGCTAATACATTACAATATCCTAGGTTCTTGGGAAGAATTCGATGTCTATGAAATATGAAGGCCAACATCAGCTGTAGAACTGGCAGCTGTAATTTCACATTGAGTGTATATAATAATAATAATGAACCAGGTCCTTGGGAAGGACTCGATAGGTGGATAAATGCCAAATTCAATCAAAATATCCGGCTGACTGTGTGACCAAACATAATAAACAACCAAATAAAAATGGAAGTAGCATGCTGTGATAGATAATGGATTATTTTGGGATTCATGGTCTCCATACAGTATGAATATAATCAGTGGTTCAGTAGATTTATTTATAATTCAAGGTTTTTAAGAAAGGTTTTGCAGTCTAGGATTTTTCTTAAGTCCCTTGAGAAGATGGATTTTCTTCATGCAGTTTTATAGGAACATAAACCATCCTTGTGTTATGATCATTTTTTCTTTTCCTCTCTCTCTTTGATATAGTTGCACCTCAAATTGCAATGAGTCCTGCAACAGCTAATGTCATTGAAGGACAGCAACTGACTCTATCATGTATACTGCTGGCAGGGAACCCAATCCCAGAGCGAAAATGGATTAAAGGTAGCATGGTGGTAAGATAATTTTGAATATCCTTTAAAGTTTTCTACTTTACTTAAGTTTAAATACCACCACTGTTTGATGGTGAAAAAGTACCAAAAACATGAACTCTTATGAATAATAGCATTTCATTTCATTTCATTTATTTCATTATTTTATTTTATTTCATTATTTCATTTCATTTCATATGCAGGTGGGACATAACTTACAGTATTGCATGAAGACTGTTTTCTGACTCAATGAAATTACTACTAGATTACTGCTAGATGATTTGGGAAAGTCAGTTTAGGCTAAGCACCAGATACTTGTCCAAGTACATTTGGCAGGGACAGACTTCTTGAGAAGCAGGAAATAACTCTTATGGAACTCCCCAGAGTTCTTGCAAATTTGGAAAAATCTTATATAATAAATGATCATGATATCTCTAGGTTTCCTGTAGTTGTAATGTGATGCCTGCATTTTTGTGTTTGTTAATTTGCTATTTGACACCCATAAATTAATGCTGGAAATTATTTCATATGAATTGTGCAAAATTCTGTTTCTGGAGAAGGATTTGTGATTACTTACCTATATATGGGAATGCGATGACTCAGCAGTTAAGAAGCTGAGCTTGTCAGTGGGAAAGCTGGCAGCTCCGGTTTGAGACCCGAGCACTGCATGATGGAGTGAACTCCTGTTCTTGTCCCAGCTCCTGCCCACTTAGCAATTCAAAAGCATGAAAATGCAAGTAGATAAATAGGTACCGCTTCAGTGGAAAGGTAACAGCATTCCGTGTTTCACGGCACACTCTATGCTGCAGTGTGATATCATGCTGACCATAGATCTTCGGACAATGCTGGCTCCCTTGGCTAAGTAATGGAGATGAGCACTGCCCCCTAGAGTCAGACATAACTGGACAGGGGAAACTTTTACTTTTACCTTATCTATATATATCATTGCTTTTTGATGCTGCAGTGAAGAAAGGATAAACATCTCAATTAGGGCTTTGATTTAGATTTGTCTCCAAGTGAGTAACTTCACCAGTTAGAGGTAAAGATAAACAGAAATATATTGTTTCATTAAGCTTCCTTTCAGCTGCAGTTGTAATGGGGGATTTCTAATCAATTTTAAGATTTATGTAGAACTAGTTTGACTTAATCTGTACACAATAATCATGTTTTCCTTTTAGGAGAATCATTGGTGTAGATAGTTTTACATATATAAAAATATAACTTAATTTTATCTCCCATAGAATAGTTTGTTATAGGCTTGTGCAGATAAGCAGAAGTTTTATTACAATGTATGAACATTGCATTTTTGCATAAAATTTATAGGATAAAAGAATGGAAAGTTGTGGAGAAAATAAGCTACACATTCCAGTTGCCCTGACAAAGACAGGAAACTCATTTAAAATATGTACTGATAATTAATTCAGTGAAACTATGCTACAACCAGAAACAAGAAAATCTGAACCATACGCTCCAGGAAAATCTACAGACTTCAAAGGGTGATAATTCCATATGCAGCCCTTAGACTGAATCATTCTTTTTATACCCCTTTGTATTCTTTTATGAAAGCCATGAAAGGAGTAGAATTTTTGCTATATTCCAGTTGAAAAAGTCAAGTTTTGCATATAATTTGAAGCCATTTATTGCTTCCTTTACTTTCCCAAGCCCTAATGTCTTTCATTTAGAGGAGAAAGATGAAGACTGAAGTAAAAAGAAATTCTGAATGATCCTGTACCTAAATGATACAAAATGGCTCTAGGTGTCTAGGTGCAAGAAAGAGGTAGTCATATGGGCTTCTTTATCTTCAAAGGTTGCAAAACAAAAACCAAAAACCAAGCAAAATCCAAATCCTGCAAGAATGCTCTCATTTAAGTTGCCTTGCTGGAAAATATTGGTTAATTTTTTAAAAAAAACAACAAACAGGAGTAAATGACCAGACTAAATGGAGAATGGAGATAAGTCTTATCTGCCTTCCCCATTCCAACTCTAGGTGGTCCAGACTCCCTATATCAGCCTCCGGAGTGATGGGAGTCTTCACCTTGAAAGGGTTCGACTACAGGATGCCGGAGGCTACACTTGCATGGCCAGCAATGTTGCTGGGACAGACAACAAAACAATCGCTGTCAATGTCTTTGGTAAGTGAAACATTTAGTGTTTTCCTTACTTTTCAGTGTTAAGAATTCACTAGTACTCTATTCATCCCGTGATGATAGGTAGATTGTCACTGAAATTGCACGCTAAGTTTAAAAACTCTTTAAATGATCAGTTCAGATGGCCTGTTCCTATAATCTGCCAGTTCCCAGTAGTCTGCTAGTTGAGAAGGAATAAGATCTGACATTAGCAGGAGCCAGAATTTAGTCCATGAGAGTGAATACAGAAATGAATAGAACTGCCATCATACAGTGTATTGAAGTGCATGTTTTTACTCAATCCATCTGCTTCTTAATGCTTTCTACAGTGTTTATAGGATAATAAAAGAAATAAACAATCAGTTGAAATGGAAAGCACAATTTCCACTCCCACATTCTGCAATTTTGTCTCCTTCAGTTGGCTCCCTGTTTGCTATCTTTCTACTTTATTCTTTTGCCCTCAAAGAGCAAAAGAAATATATTAAACATCATTCATGAGAACTATAATCTACAGTCACGTCTTTTGCTCATGTTCATCATCATCATAATAAGTAGTGTTCTGCTGGTCTTCGAATATAAAAATGATTTGATTTGATTAGTAAGGGATAGTTTGTGCAGTAAAGAAATAAAATCTTCAAATATGTTCTGTGTTTTCAATTACAAATAGATCCAACACAACATATATTATGTAAATTTCTTATTTCATAGGATAAGTATACCTAAGGAGTTTTGTTGGAATGCTGTAGGTAATAAACTAGTTCCAGCTGCTCATGAAAGGCAGATGAGATGTGTATGTGTGTTAAAGTTCTTATGCATGCAGAATGTGCTAAACAGCTATGTGAAAGAAAAGTTCTTTGTATCCAAAAAAGGTCATCTGAAAACGTTTTTATTTATTTATTTATTATTCCAATTTATATGCTGCCCAACTCCCAAAGGACTCCGGGCGGCTCACAACAAAAATACAATTTTTCCAGTGAAAGACCCATTGTATAAATTGCTACAAGTGGAAGAAGACATCTGTGTCTTACCCAGTGTGTAAGATGTTTTGATCGTACAATGTTCTGTATAAACAGAACATGTGAATAAAAATGCCATCCAAATATAGGTCTTTTCTGTATGAATGTTTTGAAGTAATAATTGTTTCTGCAGACATACTTATTTTTTTAATAAAACAGAGGCAGATGAAAGAATTCTCCAAATGCAGTTTAAAAGGTTTGATCAAGGATTAAAATGAAGAAGCCAGCGAATGGGGTGTGTGCTTTAAAGAAACAACTAGTATCATATTTTTAAAAAAACTGCTAGCGTGATCATAGTAAACACAGAGGATTTGCTTTGTAACATCCCACCTTTTTTCAGTAGCCTCATTCATCATAATTAAAAAAAAAATGTGTAAATTTAAGAGATGAATTCTTGAAACAACCAATAAAATGCTGCCTTTTCTGCCTAACAAGGAGTCAGTAAGTTTTTGCAAGGGAAGATTGTTTTTGGTAGCATGTTGGGATTTTAAGAACTGATAAAGTTGTGATAACTATTTAAAATATCAAAGACAAGAAGATTTTGAGATAGAGATCAAATCTGCATATTTATACTATTAGCACAGAGATCCTTCAACAAAAGGAATAGCAGCTGACAAGCTTATTTGAAACATTTTTATTTTTCAGGCAATAGAATAGAATAGAATAGAATAGAATAGAATAGAATAGAATAGAATAGAATAGAAGAAATAGAATAGAATAGAATAGAATAGAATTCTTTATTGGCCAAGTGTGATTGGCCATAAGGTACAACACCCAGTGACAGTCATATGGTACGATAAGCAATCAAATCATACTAGGAAACAATATCAAAATTATTTGCAAGGATACAAGCAGCAAAGTTACAGTCATGCAGTCACAAGTGGGAGGAGATGGGTGACAGGAATGATGAGAAGACCAATAGTAATGCAGCCTAATGTGAATAGTTTGACAGTGTTGAGGGAATTATTTGTTTAGCAGAATGATGGCATTCGGGAAAAATCTGTTCTTGTATCCAGTTGTCTTGTGTGTAGTGTTCTATAGCATTGTTTTGAGGGTAAACGTTCAAACAATGTGAGGGGTCTGTAAATATTTTCACAGCCCTCTTTTTGACTTGTGTAATATACAGGTCCTCAATGGAAGGCAGGTTTGTAGTAATTGGTTTTTTTTTTTTTGCAGTTCTAATTATCCTCTGAAGTCTGTGTCTGTCTTGTTGGGCTGCAGAACCAAACCAGACAGTTATAGAGGTGCAGATGACAGACTCAAAAATTCCTCTGTAGAACTGTATCAGCAGCTCCTTGGGCAGTTTGAACTTCCTGAGTGGGCACAGAAAGAAAATTCTTTGTTGTGCTTTTTTGATGACATTTTTGATTTTAGGTGTCCATTTTAGGTCTTGAGATCAGCAGATGGATATTAACTTCCATCCTTATCTTGCTGCAAAAGTTTTCTGCAGATCATTATGTAGGTCTGTGAATGGGTAGCAATAATGTTCCATCCTTAAGATGACAATGTTTTGTATATCAGTTGTCAATCGAGAAGCCACTTGTATGAAAGTTACTTTCTCATATCTAATTGGAGATGACTATGATGTCCTTCCTTACTGTTGCTCTAATCCTTTATGCAAAAAACTCCCTCAGATACTATGATCTCCTGCCCATCCATCTGCCAGGCCTTCACAGTATGCATTTAAAAGGAACATTAATTGTCTTTACTTTTGCTTCTTCTTAGTACTGCCCTGGAATTGTCTATATTTTTTTGTGGTTCAGTATTGACATTCCTAGTTCTCCATGGTTACGTTTATCATCATTGTCTTTAAGTCAACCAGCAGCTAAGTGTCTTTTGTGTCCACTTGCATTTCCCAAGCTCTAGTGCATATAAACAAGCTCTAATAATGCTCAGATGAAAATAGCTTTGTCAATCTCCAGGGAAAAAATGGATTTGTTCCTGGCCTTCCTGACCTACATGCATATTTTTATGGTTCAGCTGAGTGCAGAATGAAAAAAAAATATATGAGTGACTGGTTTCTGTAGACTGATGGTGAAAGGAAGATTGTTGTAAACATACAGTAGGCTGATGATTAAGGTAGTATATAAATAAACCTGCATGCAGAATTCTTTTTGATGCTTGTATGCAAATGATGTGGGGGAAATGTGCAAAGAGAAATTTTTCTGGTGGCTATAAGCTTAATGATGTTGTGTCCACAAAAAAGACTTAAAGACTATTCAAACCATCTGAATAGTGTGGTGGGGATGAAATAATACATGTACAAGAGCCCAGGTGGTGCAGTGGTTAGAGTGCAGTACTGCAGGCTACTTCAGCTGACTGCTAGCTGCAGTTCAGCAGA
>JANHFM010003425.1:151155-161661 GCA_032468115.1 Grayia smithii | reverse complement strand
ATTCTATTCTATTCTATTCTATTCTATTCTATTCTATTCTATTCTATTCTATTCTATTCTATTCTATTCTATGATCCGTAGTAAGCTGCATCTCTCTGCTCAATTTTCTTTACCTCACAGGAGTGGAAGTTATGAGATTTTGGACACAGTAACATATCTACAAAGGTAGAGAGTGAGTTAATTCATGGGCCATAAACGGCTGGATAAAATAGAATAACATTATGATGAGAAAATATTATTGAATTTTAATTTAACACACATACTTAGGATTTCTATTTAAGTTAGGCACAACTTGTCCTAATAATTTGCTCTTTAAAATAAGATATAAAATAATTAATAATGGGGGTGTTTATATATATTTTTAAAAAGCATTTCAGCAAAGATTCAAAAACAAGAGAATCAATTCATTGTTGTATCAGTAACAATTTTTATACATCCTTGTCCTTTTCCTGTATTTCCTCTTTGCAGAAACTTTCATAAATCATGAGCTGATCTATATCAATTGAACAACCATGACTTTACATTTATTTAGCACTGAAGTGAATAATACCCACCCCCCAACCCCCGAATTTTGATACACATGAAGTAAGTTGGACACCAAGAAAGTTGGTGGGTTTTTCCCCTTGTAACTTTTCATGGCAGTGGACCCACATTCCGCTTCTGTACATCTAATTTCAATAACCCTAAGTACAGATTCAGAAACCATAGGGGCTTTTCTTGTGAAGGTTGGCTATGAAATTGTGAAAATCATTAATCAAAATGCCAAATCCTGCCAACACAGGATTTTTAATGAGGTTTTCTCTAGAGAACATAAAAAAGTATAATATATTTTGGGCACATATCTACTTCAAGTAGAATGAAGCAATCATACAATTTGTCTTTCGTTTCATATTTTCATCTTTAGTAACTAGAAACACAGTATTGACAGTAGTTGAGTTGCCATTTGGTCAATGACACTCTGGTATAGCGGTGGTTTTGATGGATTGTGTGGCATCAAGCTGGTGCCAACTCTTAGCAATCACACAGATTGTTTTTCTCTGTGACAATCTTGTAACTTGATCCTTAAAGTCTTCCAATGATGCACTCATCACCACTGTAATCAAGTCCATCCAGATTACTGTGGAATTGGCAAAGTCTTAATTTTCCTGTCTTCTGAAAAAGGGAAGAGCTTGCAGACCTCAAACTGAAAGTAGAACATTTCAAACTGAATTAACTGTTAAATTTGAATTAAGATTTTTGATAATGTACAGGGCTCTAATATACCTTTTTATTTTTTATGTAACAATTTCCTGCTGCTAAAGGCAGACAGCAATTCTGTATATGTCCGTAAATGGGCAAGCTCTTAAAGAATATCAATAAGTAATGCCAAATCTGATAAACTTGATTGATTGCAGTCTTTTCTTCAGTTCTTTACTCTCATTTAGCCTTTTGAAATGTTTGTACAAAGCAATATAAAATTTCCACACTCTTAGGGCAGCATGCAAACTGAAAATAGCCCAATCCAGACCCCACACTGCCTATTGTATCTTGTTTGAATATTTAGGTCACCTATGATTCTGTTGTTGCCCTTCAGTTTTATTTGAACGATGATAGTTTGTCTAAAATTGTCTTAACATGATTAACATATTTTATATTATGAATGTCTTGTCCAATGCTAACTGCAACAAATGATTCAACCAATGTCATGCAACAGGTTGGGGTACTTCTGAGCAATACGAACTAAAATAAGGTTGAACCCAGTATTGTACTGGTGCCATTACAGCCAAATGCAATCAAATTAGAAGTAAGTAAGAATAATCAAAATAATGACCATTCAAACAGATTACCGTATATTCCGGCGTATAAGACGACTGGGTGTATAAGACGACTCCCAACTTTTCCAGTTAAAATAAAGAATTTGCCAGCCATGCATCTTGCAAGGTCAGTACCCGGCGTATAAGACGACCCCCCACTTATCTGAAGATTTTAATGGGTTAAAAAGTCGTCTTATACACCAGAATATACGGTAATAGTCCAACTACAATACTGCTTACATTGATTTGTTGTATGTCACTGAGATTAATATCTCTGGAGATGTAAAAACAGTCATGATGGCTATGAGCACATCATTGTGCATTACAGAAAATGGGCCAAATAATTGTGGGAAACTTGAGAGAAAAGTTCTTTCTCACATCCATGTCAAGCCTTCTTTATTCCCTATCTGTCTATGTATGTCTCTGAATGAAATCCAGAAATATATTTACAAGTATTTCTGCTTCTATTATTTCACATGCTAAATACTTCCATTAGTTTTTATGCACCATGATGAATTATATTACTTGTCATAAAATAAGAATTCAATGATATGCCATCTCCTGACTAATGTTAGAATCTGGTTAAGTCCTTTTTACTAAATTACATAGAATATTGAAAATATAAACAGTTTTTGATACTTCATTACAATTTAAGTCTTCTATCAATTTAGGAAGTTCATTTGTTGACTCAAAAGGTTCTAATAACAATTCAACTTTACTGTGGCTCTGATAGTCACGATATTCTTTTATTTTCTTACTGCTTCATTGTTTTTCTTTTATCTATACCATCAGACACACATATTTTTTCCATTGCAGTTATACTTGCATATTATGTTCACTTTCTATACTAAGATTAGAATTTATTTTCCTATACATTTTGCAACTTAAGAAAGCATCTTGCAAGTGATTCCTGGAATACCTACACCATTCTAATATCCAGCAATCTGGATAAATAAAATAAAATTCCACAGAATGTTTCACAGGAATTAGCATAGCACCAGCTCTTTAAAGTAGACCAGACTAGAAAGCCAAAGCTATGAAAGCTAATATAAGTTTTAAAAGATGGTTACTGTAACAGAATCTTGCAAGTCTGGATATGCTTCCATTCTGCCTCTCTGTATTTTTTGAGAACTAGAGAAGTTCCAGTTTGAGACACTCTCTGAAATTACATTTTTGCCTTAGGTTAAAATTTCTTTTATCTGACTGTTGCCTTGGTTGCAGCTCTTCCTCCTGTTCCTCAGGCTGATTCCTACTGCCCATTAGATTTTCGTATCTGCCATTTTCTTATGCTTTATCAATCTCTCATGAGGATGAAGATTATTCACACTCAGGTCAGATAATGCTAACAGAAACAAGACTAAACAGTATTTAACAAAGGCTTAGCATTATTTTATTCACTTTAATGCAGAATTTCAGAAGATGAAGTGTAAAATAGAAAGAAATCTGGATTATATGAATCAGATTGAATCAACTAGATAGTAGTTCTGCACATGTTCCTCTACTAAACAAGTTATACATGAAGCTATGGTAATGAAGGACTGTATCTGTAGTAAATTATGTGAGTTGATACAATTGTTAAAATAATTGTAAAAAATTTTCTAACTTGTGTTCTATCCACTTGCTAATTTTCTATGGAATTAGCAAATTAAAATCCATGGTATTGATGAATGCTAGCAGAAGTGGTCTCAGAATTGTTGAGTGCAATCTAAAAATTCATGGAAAACTGGTGAGATGACAGAAAGCTGAAGAAGAGCAAATATAATCCCAGTATTAAAATATTGGGAGGCCCCAATAAGCCCACTCGGGTTAGTGTTCACACCAGGCAAGATACAAAAACAATTTCTCAAACAATATGACTATATTTAACATGGATTTTCAAGGGAAAAAATCATGACTTTTTGATATCAAAGTGACTAGACTAATAGAGGACAAGATGGATAAAGACAGACTAGACCAGTGGTTCTCAACTTATGGGTTGGGACCCCTTTGTGGTGTCAAACAACCCTTTCACAGGGGTTGCCTAACACCATCGGAAAACACATATTTCCAATGGTCTTAGGAACTGAGACACCACTCCTCTATCCATCTCCAGGCAAATCTAATAGATCCTATTTCCAAGTAGGCACTGTAGACTCTGATTTTCGTTAGATGTGGGCCATTGTGCTTGTGAGAAAAGTCGAGGAAACACCTGCCTTTCAGGCGTTTATGATCCATAATAGTAGCAAAATTACAGTTATGAAATAGCAACGAAAATAATTTTATGGTTGGGGGTCACCACAACATGAGGCACTGTATTAGGAAGGTTGAGAACCACTGGTCTATGGAGAGTCTCAGTCATCCAGGTCATGGTTGTCACAAAGGTTGCTGTTTCCAGAGGCAACTCTTCAGAGCTAAAGAAGCTTCTTGGATGACAAGCAAAATGTCTTCAAAGAAAAACTAGAAAGTCCCGTTGCCTCTTGAAAGAGCATTCAGACTATACTGTCAATTGTTCAAGGACAGGAGTAGAAGTGGGCTTCTATTATATCCAATTGGTGGGTTCCATATACGCATCTGGTCAGCTACTGTGTAACACAGAAGAAGCTACTTGGATAAGCAGAGAAACATTTCAAACCAACAAGAAAAGAACTCCAGTTGATTCAACTACCAGACAACTCTTACCTGAATGATCGAATCTTCACTGACATGTGTAACAGATAATGCTGGACTTGATACCTATCAGGGCTGATCAAGCATTCTCACAATCCATATGCTACAATGGAAAATACATCTTTATTTTCCCTGGTGCTTCGTTCTAGGAAGGGACCTTAGAACAAGTTAAAAAGGCTTGCTCTGAACTTCTTAGATACAGTAAATTTGGAAAAAAAGCAGCAAAGGAATAAACAATCATATGAAAGATCATTTGCTATGGGACAACCAAGTGTCCCATTCCTTGCCTTGGTCAAGAAATATCTTATCAATTTGGGAAACCAAATGTTTCCAAGTCTGATGACCTATTCTTATGTTTAATTCATATTTAGTGGAAGATACTTATATTAAGCTCTAAGTGAATAAACTAGCATACCTTGCCATGTATTGCACTGTTCAGTTATTTTGGGGGCATTGTCCTCCTCCCCCTTCCCCCTCCTCCTCCTCCTCTAGATTTAGAGGTCTCCTGCAGTGATAGGTTTCAATTTTTTTTACTAACCTGTTCTGTGGGCGCGGCTTGGTGGGCATGGTGTGGCTTGGTAGGTGTGGCTTGGTGGGCATGGCAGGGGAAGGATACTGTAAAATCTCCATTCTCTTCCCACTTCAGGGGAAGGATACTGTAAAATCTCCATTCCCTCCCCACTCCAGGGAAAGGTTACTGCAAAATCCCCATTTCCTCCTGATCAGCTGGGATTTGGGAGGCAGAGAATAGATGGGAGTGGAGCCAGTCAGAGGTGGTATTTACCGAACTACTCAAAATTTCCACTACCGGTTCTCCAGAACTAGTCAGAACCTGCTGAATACTACCTCTGGTGTTGTGCCTTTACTTTCTAATGAGTTCTTTCTTCTCTTTCCTGCTCTTCTTTTACTTTTAAAGCCCTTTCACCTTTACTTTTAAAGGTGAAAAGGCTTATTTTTGGAAAAGTATTGACATGAGTCCCTGGGTAAAAGGGATTGAATGTATAGCGTGCAGAATGAACTGCTCAACTCACTAGCAAGGACAGATGGAAATTAATTTCCATAGACTTGGCCAGTTCATGGGTTCATATAGCTGCCACCCCATTTAAAAGTTCTAAAGTCAAAAGATGAGCTAGTACTTTCAAATAAGATTTTATTGTAGTATCTGTGCCTGGTGCATACTTCTGTCTTTTCCCACTATCGCTCCAGCATGTTTCTTTCCAGAAAAAATAGGTTAAAGTAGAATTACAGTATAACACCTTTTTAATGATAGTCCTAGAGCTGGGCTGTCAAACTCCTGGCCTACAGCCTGGATGCATCATGCGCTGGCCACACCCACACCCGATTTAGCAAAGGGGAAAAAAGTCTCGATATGGCATGTGATGCCGCCGTGATGATGTGAGTCTGACCTCCCTGTCCTAGGGGATATATGGCAGCACCCATAAATCAGCATCATTTACTAGATGGCAATCCAATCTCAGTCCTGTAACTGTAATCTTGACACCCGGCACCTTAAACATTCTCATTTATGCCTCATAGTCTCTTCTTTATACAAAATAAACATTTTAAAGATCTGCTTTTCTCCCACCAGGTGGTTCAAAAATGGCCAACCCATTGAAGGAGGAGTTAGATATAAAATTTTGCTCAATGGACGCAGGTTTCTCATCTCTCGGGCTGAAGTATCTGATGCAGGCCATTATCAATGTACAGCGACCAACAAGGCGGGAGAAAGCAAGAAAGAATTTGATGTGATTGTGCATGGTGTGTTATTTCTGTGGGAAAGGAAAACAAGGGGAATGTTTGGGTTATACCTTTCTGTAAACCATTTTAAATATGTTATGGTTTGCTGAGGACATAATAACAGAATTTCAGGATTTGAAATGGATTTAGAAGCTTTGTGATATTTATGAAAAAAAAAATAGAAGACAAGTTATTAAAGTATATGCTAATTGTCCTAGGCTCAAATATTAAATCCATTCCTGCATTGGTCCAATAATTGTTTCACGCAAGCTTTTATTAGGCATTTGGTTATTGAACAAAACTCAGATATCTTTCTAGTCATTCCTTCTTGCTATTATTTCTTTCTGCCATGGATTTATCCAATGTGCCAGTGTTTCTTAACTGTGGCAACTTTAAGGTGTGAGGATTTCAGCACCCAGAATTCTCCAGCCATTGTTGACTGGGGAATTCTGGGAGCTGAAATATCCACAGAAATAGTCAAGGCTGAGAAACTCTGCACTATATTGTCAAAACTGTCATTTTCCCATCAGTATAATGCTGTTATGGGGCAGGGAAAGAATATGTTCTAGGATGTGGCAAAGGAAAATAAATACCCAGTTGCTATTTTTCAGTAATAACTGCATATTTAGTGAATATTTTGTCTTGGACCATTGTTTCCTAATTAGAAAAGATTGCTTTTGCTGGTTCCTGTATAGATAGCTGGATAATTCATAATAATTCATTCAGAGAAGTAAAGTATATTGTATAAGCTTCTTGACTTTCAAACTTATGAACATATGAAGAAGCTTCATGGCTAGCTTCTGCATAAAATTCTGTCTTGATTTTTTTTGCAGTTTCCCCAACAATCAAAATGAGTGGTCCTTCTGAAAGATTTGTGGTGATACACAAACCAGTAACCCTGCAGTGTATTGTTAATGGCATACCAATCCCTTCTATCACATGGCTAAAAGATAATCAGCCTGTAAATACTGCTAGAGAAAATATTGGAGTAAGTAAAAAGACTGAAATTGTTTCACAGTGTTAAATAATATTGTAAAGGAAAACATTTGCCAGTGTTTATCTTTTGAGCAGATATTTGATTTGACATGATCAAAATTCTTCTGAAGTAGGTTTGTTCCTTTTCTTTTTTTTTCTGAAAACATAAAAAGAAAAACAGCCATTCAGAATTATTTGTGGCAAGATCCCAGTTGGCTAATACATTTCCTCCCTCCTGACCATTATGTGTACCTCCTATAGGATCATATATCTGTTTTAGTCCAGCAAGCCTTTAGCTCCACTGGATGAATGGAAGGATGGAGGGCTGGGTCAACTGACTGGGGGCATTCTTGCAGGAAGAGAGGCCAAGAGCAAGTATTTTATGCATGCATGCTTGTGAAGGAAATAATTTCGGATTGGTATTCAGATTAATAGACAAAGAGGGCGTACAAAGTAAATCCTTAATCTTTATTTACACCCTACTGCCCCTTGTGGCCAATAGGTCATGTGATGCTGAAGAGTCAGTGCTACTGGATTGTATATCCAACAACTGCACACATAATTGCTATGAATGCCCTTATAGTTTGAAAGAAGATACCAGTGTTTATTGTTTTTACTTATATTATGATAGAAATCTCATTGGTTTGTTCATCATAATAGAGAAAACTTGTTGTTTCTTTTTGTTTTGCTTTTGTTCTGGAGCAGCTGGAATCTTTAGGGCGCATTTTGCAGATTGCCAAGACCTTAAAAGAAGATGCTGGCAAATACACCTGTATAGCAACAAATGCAGCTGGTGAAGCCCAGCAATCCATTTCTCTGCATGTATATGGTAATGACTTCTCATTGGCAGTTCAGTGTTGCTTGTTGATTGCTAGTTATATCCAGTGTGGGATTCAGCCAGTTAGCACCAGTTCGGGAGAACCCGTTATTAACTTTCTGAGCAGTTTGGCAAACTGGTTGTTGAAAGAAATTATTAGGGCAGAGAACCGTTTGTTAAATTACTTGAATCCCACCACTGGTTAAACCCATCATGCTATGTTCCCAATTTCATGCTCAATTTTAGTATTCTGTAAGTATCCAGAGCAGGTAACGTATTTGGGTGTTAGATACCGTAAAATAATCTTATCTGATGGTTGGAGTCTTCCCTCAACCAATTATTAAAAAAATGCCTCGAAATGTCTCCAGAGCATCAAACTTCAAAGGGTTTTCAATTATTCAAGTCCAAGCCAATAAAATTTTGAGATATATTACTTTTATTTTTAATGTATATAATTTAAACCCTATCTTATTGCCCATAGGACATTCAAAACTATATAAACTATATATAAACTATATATTGTATATTATACATATATGCACCCTTTTTGTAAAACCTGATAACCCAAAATTTAAAATCCCTGTGAAGACCAGGTCCAGTTAAGAAGTGTTGCTGAAGAAATCTAGCTTGAGGTTTTGATCCCAGAGCTTAGGAGACCTGGTATAAGAAAGGAAAAAGTTTGTATCATGGATATTTTAGGGAAAGACAGGTACCAGAAATCATTTAAAGTGCCAAGGAGGAAAAGAATCAGTATATTGATTGTTTAAGGAGTTATGATTAAAAATATAAGATGGGGTGTCAAACTCAAGGCCCGCAGGCTGGATCCTGTCCATGGGGTGCTTAAATTCAGCCTGCAGGGCTGGGCTGGAAATATCAAAGGCCTACAGTGCCTCTGCTGGCCAAAATAGGCCCCAGGTGGCCCGTGCGCAACCCATTTTCAGCTCTTCAACCTCTTGCAACACTCTGCTGCCCAAAAACGGGTGACATGTCTGTCTGGTCTTACCCCAATTCCCCATCCCCCCCTTGCTGGCCCATGAGGGAGAACTACAATGCTGATTGAGACCTCAAAGAAATCCAGTTTGCCCCCCCCCCTCCAGTATAAGATGTAAACAAATTGGTTAGCATATAGTCTTTGATGCTTTAGTATTGCTAATATTCCAGTAGGTCAGCTTTATTCACTGAAGTAGAATGTGCTAACCTTAAGTAGAAGGTAATTTTATTTATTTATATTTTATAGAATAGAATAGAATAGAATAGAATAGAATAGAATAGAATAGAATAGAATTCTTTATTGGCCAAGTGTGATTGGACACACGAGGAATTTGTCTTGGTGCATACTCTCTCGGTGTACATAAAAGAAAAGATATATTCGGCGTGAGTCATAGGGTACAACACTTAATGATAGTCATAGGGAATAACCTATGTTATTATAACATAGTATTTAATTTATAATTTTTAATTTATTAATGTTATTTGATTGGAACTGAAGGTATGCATTTTCTGTGGCAGCGCCTAACTTCTGGAACAATTCCATCCTCCACTCCCAAAACATACATTTTCTACTGGCCTTTAAAAAAGCATTAAAACCCTCACTCTTTCTCAGGTGTTGGATTAGGATGATGGACACCCCTATCTTTGGGAGGGTAATAATTTTGAGTTTCTGATCACCTATTATGCGTTTCTTTTTCATTGTAATTGAGTCTCCATTTGTTTTTTTGCTCATTCTTTACATTCTAAATCAGCCAGAATCACATTTTTAAAAGGTGGGCAGCTATATAAATATATAGGTGTAATGTGGAGACTGATATTTTGCGAGCATTATCTAGCTCTGCAAAGCTTCCCTCATTTTCCTATTTAAAAGCACAGAGAAGAGTAAGAAAAAACAACAGATAAGATAAACATTACTGTTTAGCATTCTATTTACCCAAGTCAGCTCTCTCAGCAGATTTGCCTACTCCACAATTTCCTGACTCTTGTAATAATGGTGGACTTTCATTTGATGCTAATACATGATGACATCTCTTCTTATTTCTCTCACATCCTTCCATGTTATCCATAGCGGCCATTACAATCACAGCACTTATAGGAGGATCCTGTTATAATTTTAAGACAGCATGTTCATATAATGTCTCATAGACATCTAAGAAACTAAGTATTTGCACGATTTATTTATTCAATTTCTGCCTATCTCACCATTGGGCTACTCTAAGTGGCTTACAATAATAAAACAGAAATGAAATGTAAACCTAACAGTAGCAAAGTAATGTAACAATAGAATAATGTACAACTTCCTCACATCATAAATGCCATCCAGTAATAGCAGGAAAAATCAGAGATGCTCCTACCATGTTTATCATTCTATTCTGTATTATTCTGTTCAAAATGATCATCTGAGGTTTATTAGACTCAAAAATTGAAATTTGAGACCCACTATCTGCAGAACACTCAATCATAATATCACATATGTATCTTCTTTTTATTATTAAAAGTTTTATAAATTTTTTACAATAAAACCCCAATCCCTGCCCTCTTCCTTCC
>JANHFM010003425.1:33547-52435 GCA_032468115.1 Grayia smithii | reverse complement strand
CCAAAATTTCAAGCCTGGTGGCATAAGGGATTCTATTGTGAGTAGAGGAGTGGAGTACTCTTCTTGTGAAATACCTGAGGACCAGCTCAATCGTATTGCAAGCTCAATAATTTCTTAACATTATTTGGTTCTCATATCTTGGGATACGAGTTGATCTTGGGATATCTTGGGTTATGGTTGATCTTCTGAGCTTTGCCTCATTTAAGGACTGATTCCACTCTTAAATGAATGAGAACAATAGATCTCCTAAAGGCATGCAAATTAGATCCTATCTGGTATATTATGGCATTAAAGGGAGCTGTGGTCCTGCAGAAATGCAGAGATGAAGACATAGCAATAGCACTTAGACTTATATACCACTTATATCTTATAGGACTCTCTAAATCAGGGGTGTCAAACTGGCGGCTCATGGGCTGAATGCATCACACACAGGCCATGCCCACCCCAGTGCCATGAAGGAGAAAAACATCCCGTGATGGCAACATGACACCACAAATTTGACACCTGTGCTCTAAATGGTTTACAGAGTCAGCATATTGCCCCCAACAATATGGGTCCCTATTTTACCAACTTTGAAGGATGGAAGACTCTGTCAACCTCAAGTCCTGTCAGGATCAAACTCCAGCCGGTGGTCAGAATTAGCCTGTAGTACTGCATTGTAAGCACTGCACCACCAGGTCTTATATAAGTATTTGATTTTTGTTGAAGTCCAACTTTTTTTTTATAAATACCCTTTCTGTTAATTGACTGATAGAAAAAAAAGAGCATGTGTGAAGAAGACACTGAGCTACAATTTTTCTTAGTTACCTAAAGGTTTGCATGGCATACTAAATGTAGATTCTAAAAGTAGGCAGAGACCCTTTTCTCAACATTAATCTTATCTTTTTACCTCCCTTTTTATTTTATTAACATTATATTTAAAGGTGTACATAATTAAATAGCCTGCTTTTGCTTATTATATTTGTTGTATAATATTCAGGGGAGGTTCTGATTGGTATGAAAAATAAAAATAAATTTAAGAAATTAGCATTGGCTTCACTCATTTGAAATACTTTATAGTTTTCTTTTATCCATTCACAGACTGGTTGGCTTTGAATTTAGAGGAAGATAACCTTGCTACCAGCTATAAATACTTCTTTAAAAGAATGTCTTTGAGAAGGGAGAAAAAAACCCTTGCCACCTGTTTTTACTCCTACACTTTTAAATGCATGAAAAAAAAAAGCTTGAGATGTATTCCATGCTAAATACAGTTAAGTGATCAATTAAGGTTTCCTGTTTTTTTAAAAGCTAAGCTAAAAGTGTGCTGTAAAAACACGCTGCAAAGAGCCCACTTATTCAATTCATGTGAATTGCTTCTTTCCCAGCAATTATTGGTCAAGGCATAGCCAGGGAAATGTCTGATGTTGGAACCAAATGTTCTACTATCATTAATATTTCATAGAGCTATTATTAATAACTCAGAACGGATTTGTGAAAAATCTTTATTAAATATCTAACGTTCAGTTAGCTGTACCCTCCAGTGATATGCTTCACAGATCAAAAGCTGCAGTGTTTCCTCTTGGGAAAACAGATAGTCAAATGTTAACGTATTTCTGGCAATGTACATGAATTTGCAGTTTTGTTTTGGTTTTCCCTCCAAGCTTCACTGCTTAATTATTTTGGGAATAAATCTTTTCCATCAGCCACTGTGTCATGAGGGGTTTCTTTTTCTTTTTTTTTTATCCCAAGTGGAATCTTTTCTCTCTTGCTCTTTAAAACAAGGTGAAATGAAGGTACTTTAACATTTCAACACTTGATTATAATGTAAATATTAATGGTGATGGTAAGCTTCATGTATGGTCTTCAAGTAAGAAGACCAGACATGTGGAGTAAAGTTACACAATCTTTTCAAATGGGAAATCTCATTATGGAATGGAAATTCCAATATTTCTTAGGCAGATGAAGGCTTCTAAAATGTATTGCCATGTGTTAGAAAACAGATGGATCGCAAGGAACATTCTTCAGATCATCATTCAAAACTTTGAGTAGTGCCATTCTAATTTTTTTCTACTGTCTGAGAATTAAATGCAAATAACATTATTAAGCTGCCCAAATACATCAAATCAGCTGAGATATTGTGGAACCACAACAGAGACAAAATAATAATAATAATAATAATAATAATAATAATAATAATAATAATACCTAAATGGCAAGGCAAATAGCTAACCATTTCATGCTGTTGTTTGTCACCAAAACATGTCTTGCCAGCCACTTCAATCTGTTTCATAATTGAGCCAAGCTTGGCTGCACTTCTGTTTATAGTCCAAAGATGTCAGTAAAACAATCACGAGGAGTTAATTGCATAGTATTTCATAGGGACACACCAATCAGTCAAGACTCAGTTTGTCTTTGAGATGGGAAAGTGAGAAGATGCTATCTGAATTTCAGATTCAAGGCTTAGAAGCAAAAAGATCTGACTCAAGCTTCCATTAGATAAAATACCTGACCATATCAAAAGGTCAGGAGTTGCTTCATGAGGGGAGCGGATCTTTCAAAGAACATTAACCTGAGCTCTGCAAAGTTTCATGGATGCCACCACAATAAATGTGTGAAATATTTCTCATGCACATTTTTAGGACAGAGATAGACAGCATATTGCTAAGCACATTGATTTGTGCTTAAGAAATTGTAAGCCACCCTGAGTCTCTGGAGAAGGGCGGCATATAAGTTGGAATTTTTTAAAAAAAGTGTGAGGACTTCTCACAAAGTTACTTTTCTAGTGCAGTCATAATTTTGAACAACTGCTAAACAGGATAATTGTTAAGTGAAATCTGCATGGTTTCACTCTGTTAGTTTTATATCTATAACTGATTCTGAAGACTGTTTCCTATTGTGAGAATGCAAAAAGAAGGAGGAAATGGGAGAAGTTGCTTTAAAAAATGCACTGAGAGATTCAAACATAGGATTTGTTCATTTTTAATGCAGCCATTAAGAACAATGATTTTAATGTGTGGTACAATTGCAACAAAAACATGTAAAAATTAGGTTGATAGTTCCTTTCTTCCATCTCATTTTTAAAACATGTCAAATAAACATTTTATGGTCAAATTAAAGGATATTTTAAGATATTTCTAGTAGTTGCATCTTTTCCCCCTTATTCAGAGGAAGATGAAGAGATCCATTTTTTATCAACATGACAGGATTTTTTGGGTTTTAGATCCATTCTGGATTGGAACACATGCAGTGCTTAAAAGAAGTTGGAACTTCACTCTCTTGTGTTTAACCTCCTATACTCCATCTCCATCTGATCCAGTTTCCCCCTCTTAGAATATTGTTTATTTAGTGGATGTATCTACAAATGTTAGCTGAAAAAGAGGTAACTTCCCAAACAAGCAGCAGATGTGACAAAAGGGCATGAGCTGATTGATACTTTTTCATGTGAGTAGAAGCACATTTGCCCATTTTAAATGTTTATGTGCCAGAACATCCATATCCTAGATTAATGGATCTCAACCTGTGGTCCGCGGACCCCTGGAAGAGGGCACAATATTGTCACAGTGGGTCCACAAAGACTTGAAGAAATGTTATGATTTAAATCTTGAGTTAAGTCCTGGGGAATCCGTGGTCATGGTCCATTTGGCCACAAAAGGTTTTTAAATGGTTGCGAACCACTGTCCTACATGAAAGACTAAATAAAAGCAAGCTGGATTAACCTGATGTTTCAAGTCATATTCTTCTGTTTTATAACAGTGTTGCTTCTTCTCAAAAGTTCTCAAATCTATGATGAATAATGTTGTCTGATTTTCTGAGTGAAAGATGCTGAGCTTGTTGAGACTATGAGGGAGGTCTTTGTACTCAGTGAGGGATTTTCCCTACGGTGTTATATGTTATACTCCTGGCTCCTAAAAGACAGAAGTAACTTTGGCAGTGATGTTTCTGTCCTTTTCTGCCAGCCTTCAGAATGGTGTGGATTGAATCTCAGGCTTTGAGTTTTCTCACTTCTTCAGACATACTATGGTGCTGACAGACATTTTTACAACTAGCAGTTATCAACTTTATATTCTCTTTACTTTCTGTTTTGAAGGATTGGACAAGTGGCTCCTTGTCTAATAGATGAAAGGACTTCGAAAATAGCTTTATATGTCAACCTCAAAAGCTTTGATTGTGGCAGGATTCCTCAGATTTGCTAAACTGCATTTGCTAAGGAAAAAAAATAGTCTAAATACAGCAAAACTCTACTTGTATATGTCTGTGTCTATGTGTTGGAATTTAATATTTGGAATCCTGCCTTAAGTGAGCTTTCCTCTCTTAGCCTGCCACTTTACATAGAATCTAAATGTTTGGGTGTTTTTTTAAAAAACTTTTTGCAGACATTGATGAATGTGAGAACAGAGGTGTATGTCAGCATGAATGCAGGAATACCTTAGGGAGCTACCAGTGTTTTTGTCCATCGGGTTACCGAATCATGCCTAATGGCAAAACATGTCAAGGTAAGAAAATGTATTGACAAAGGGGAAAAATTAAAGTACAAGAATTAAAATTTATCAGTATAGTTCATCAGTGCCTTAGAAATACATTTCAGTTGATATTATGATAAATAATAAGTATCTTAATGCATTAATTGTTTCAATAATGGCCTTCGTTCATGTGAGAGTTTAGCAAGAGTTGTCGTTAAGGTAAGGCAGGGTTCCTATCTCCATACTGAAGACTACTAAGCTAATTAGTATATTTTGCATATCACTAAGAATATAGATGTAGGGGTCACGATGGGTCAGTGGTTAAAGATACTGAGCTTGTCAACTCGAAAACTGGCAGCCTGGATTTGAGACCTGAACCCTGCATGATAGGGTGAGCTCCTGTTACTTGCCTCAGCTCCTGCCCACCCAGCATTCAAAAGCAGGCAAATGCTAGTAGATAAATAGGTACCACTCTTGTGGCAATGTCACAGCATTCTGTGCACCTTGGCATATAGTCATGCTATATGATCATAGAAATGTCTTTGGACAATGTCAGCTAAGAGATGGAGATGAGCACTGCCTCCTAGAGTTGGACACAACTAGGAAAGGGAAACCTTTACTTTTACCTTTAAGAGTAGCAGTAGCACTTAGCCTTATATACCACTTCACAGTGCTTTACAGCCCTCTGTAAGCGGTTTACAGAGTCAGCACATTGCCCCCAACAATTTGGGTCCTCATTTTGCCCACCTCAGAAGGATGAAAGGCTGAGTCAACTTTGAACCTGGTGAGATTTGAGTTGCCAAATTGCAGTCAGCAGGCAGTCAGCAGAAGTAGCCTGCAGTACTGCACTCTAACCACTGCACCACCACAGTGGATAATAGGAAAGGGAACAGGAATAAGAAAGGAATAGGAAAGGAACATGAATAAGATGGCTGCAATGTATCACAATTTTGGGACAAAGAGTTTTCATTTTTAAAAAAAATTAAAACTCTTTGGGATCTCTAAGCCTGACACAAAATCATAGCAAGACACAGGGAAAAAGAAATGAGTGTTCATTTGGAATTAAAATTTATAACAGCCTTTTCTTTCTTTTTTTTAATCTTATATTTTAATATATTTGGTGGGAATCAAATGGCTCCAATGGAAAGAATATATTTATTCTATTTATTCATATGGATATTTTATAAAATATTCCTTTATATGCATGACGATGATGGTTCTGTGTCATTCGCTATTCGTGCTGTTTATCTGAGATGCAAAGTTAAAAAAAATGAAATCAATGAATGGCCTATCTGAAGTTGTCAACCCTTTTGAATTATATCAGACGTAGATGAATGCCTTGAACAGAACATCTACTGTGGACCAAACCACATGTGTTTTAACAAGAAAGGAAGCTATCAGTGTATAGAAACTCCTTGCCCTCCAAACTACCAACGAGATCGTCTTTCTGGGTATGCTTTAACTTCATCTATTTTTGCCAGGAATTCTTTATGATTTGGTAATTCAGTAGAGCATAACACACACACACACACACACACACACACACACACACACATACATTGTCCTCATTTAGCATGCACAATTGGGACCAACAACTCTATCTTTAAACAAATTGGTCAATCAGGGATACTGCAACAGTGCTTATGTTCTTACTTTATACTTTCCTTTGGTTCACCAACCTGCAAAGGTCATAAATGCAAGGATTTACAAATTACTTTTTAAAAAATCACTGTTGTTTCTGTGAAGGGTTGGTTCAAGAAGTAGTCGCTAAACAAGGGGCACTTGTAATCTTGAAGTGCTGCCTGTATTAAGTGCTGTTTAATGTTAATTTAACAATCTACTTAAAAAGTCTCTCAGTTTGGGTAAGCTGAATGTGATGTCTTAAAATATACATTTATTTTAATTTACTATATACATTACCATCACATTGTTCCATTACCAGGTAAACATGTAATGCAAAATGGGAATAAGAAAGAGTAAACTGAAGTACAGTAATTAAAAATACAAAATAAGAACGCTTCTTCCAAAATGTTCTCACTTCAATTTCATCACAAATTAGACTTGCTAGAGGCAGAGGTGGTATTCAGCAGGTTCTGACCAGTTCTGGAGAACTGGTAGCGGAAATTTTGAGTAATTTGGAGAACTGATAAATACCACCTCTGACTGGCCCCGCCCCATCTATTCCCTGCCTCCTGAGTACCAGCTGATTGGGAGGAAATGGAGATTTTACAGTATCCTTCCCCTGCCATGCCCATCAAGCCATGCCCACCAAGCCATGCCCACAGAACCGGTAGTGAAAAATTTTGAATCCCACCACTGGCTAGAGGCAACATGTATGTTTGAATACATTTTTATTTAAGCCGTGTTTTGAAACAGGAAAAACTGCTTAAAGCTGATAAACTTACTTGCCAATATTCTTGTTCATTTATTTCTATATAAGTAATCTACAGAATCACCTAACTATATCATGTGTCCAATCAATCCAGGGATGATCTGGATTTTACAACTGTGTTGATGAAGTGAGGTAAAGAATAGTAGAAATTGATCAGATTAATTCTAGACTAATCTACACAACTTTTTCTTTTCAGATCGTGCCTCAAGAATTGCCCACCCAATGACTTGGAATGTGCCTTGAGCCCTTATGCCTTGGAATACAAACTTGTATCTCTCCCATTTGGGATTGCTGCCAATCAGGATCTAATCCGATTAGTTGCCTACACTGAAGATGGAGTGGTGCATCCAAGGACCAGTTTCCTTATGGTGAATGAGGACATGAGCATCCCCTTTTCACTCAGAGATGAGAACTTGAAGGGGGTGGTGTATACCACGAGGCCTCTGCGAGAGCCAGAGACATATCGGATGAGAGTCAGAGCTCTTTCTTACAGCAGTGATGAAACCGTTGAATATCAGACCACTTTCATAGTCTATATAGCTGTATCTGCTTATCCTTACTAGGAAAAGCATTGCCCAAAGTAATCAAAGTATGTTAACCACATGCATACATCCCGCTGGGTGTCACCACTTCCAGAAAGATTGCCTCATCTCTAAACAGTTGTAGACTGTGCAACATGGGAGAAAATGGTGCTACGTTTCTTATTTCTGACTGCCAATCTTGTGGCAATAATGCCATCTTGACCAAAAAATAACTGTAGTCTATGAATCATTGGAATCTTACCACATGCTTTATTTATTACACTGGAGCAATCACATCCCAAAGATTGTTCTGCTGACTCTTTGGAACTAGTTAGTGATAGTAATTAGGCAATAATTTAGTGCTAAAAGAATAACACGTAAGGATGTTTTTATTTCCCAAACATAAAAACAAAATAATGGCCATGATACACTATGAAAATAAATATGGTATAGTTGGTTGGGTTTAAAAAAAAAAATAACAAGAAATATTTTCATAATCACAAGCACTTGGTAGAAAAAGTAACTTTCCTGGACATGACAAAAAGGTAAGATAGTAATTGGTAATAATTGAAATATAGTTTTAAGAAAATCAAGACAGATTGTGAGAAACCTAGACAGTTGTTTGCACATAATGCACAGCAGCAATAACAGAATAACAGAGTTGGAAGGGACCTCGGAGGTCTTCTAGTCCAACCTCCTGCTCATGCTATACCATTTCTGACAAGTAGTTATCCGGTCTCTTCTTAAAAGCCTCCAGTGATGGGCACCCACAATTTCTGAAGGCAAGCTGTTCCACTGGTTGATTGTTCAAGTTGGCAAGCCTCCTCAGTGGAAACAAATAGTAGCCAATTTGTCCTCCAGAGGGGATACATCTATCACATGACTGAAAAATAAAGATGTAATAAAGCCCTAATGCAGGAAAGATAATTGCCCTTGCCCTACAGTAGTACAGTTTATGGCTACTTTATATGGTATACAAGCTAGGATCAACAGTCAGCTTTTGCACTGGTTGCTGAGAACAGGAAATCTGGTGAAGTATGCAAAGAAGGAAATTCAACTTTCTTCTTCAAGGGATAAATAACTTAAAATTATATTAAAACTTGCTTACCCCAAATACCAAGTTTGGTTTTAAAAGTGTTAGACGTCAAAACACTGTATAAACTCACGGTAATAAACTCTGGAAGTAATTTTTGCCAAGATGTATTCTATTTTCATGAAAGTATATGTATATATAAGTTTGCTTGTATGTGTTCTCTATACAATGTAAGGGCTTTTTTTCCCCTCAAAAAAAGAAAAGAAAAGAAAAGAAAAGAAAAACAAGTGTTTTAGCAAAGAATTTTGTTTATGCAGTGGTATTAACCAAATAAAACTTCACTTTCTCTTTTTTACTATTAAATATAGCAAGATTGTTATAAATTGTTATAAATTCAATGTTTCCAAAATCTGTTTCATTTTCTAGATTAATGCTGTCATGAGAATTCAAAAAATGGTTACCAAATTGTGATTTTTTTTTCTTGTGCAAGATATTGCACAATCATGTTAAAAGCTGAATGTCTAAAAGATCAAAATATCTCTGCATCAGGATCATCAATTAATTTACCAAAACTCAAGCTCACCCATAGGGGACAATCCAATTCTCAAGGCTTGTTGCAATTGCCACATTTTTAAGTTTTCTGAAAACCAATAAGATAGAAGTCACTTAAATTTCTGAAGGAATGCAGTTTTACAGAAGGAGGACAGCAATGGAAACAACTTACATTCCCTCATTGAAGGGACATAGAGGAAGACCACTTTACCAGATGTAACAAGATCAACAGTTAGTGCCTGCTTCTCCCTGAGCTGCTACATTCTCAGGGGTGTCAAACTGGTGGTCCGTGGGCCAGATGCATCAGGTGTCACACATCAGGCCATGCCCACCACAGCTCCACAAAGAGAAAAAACATTGCAATACGTCACATGACGGCAATGTGACGCAACGAGTTTGACACCCGTGTTCTAGGTTAACTGTAATTTTCATATGTTCTTCATGGGCAATCTCATGTAGAATGTATTGCAGTGATTGAAGAGCTTACTAAGGCATGTAGGACTAATGAGAACTTCCTATTCCAGGAGAGATTGTAACTGGTACACAAGATGGAACTCTGCAAAGAACAATCACAACTGCCACCTGTTCACTGAGCAATAGCTTTGAGTTTAAGATAACTCTTAAATTAGTTCTGTTTGTAATAACTAAATTACAGTTACTTTCCTGTAATTAGATAGTGTCTGAATTCAATGTCTTTCCATCCTAGTGGGACTTAGTCTAAGTCTGTTGGTCTGCATACAGACTCTAATAGCTTCCAGGTGCCAATGTATCACTTGCTGACATCATCTCTTCAGCCTAAATGTAAAGATGACAATCACTTGCATACTGACAATATATGAAGTATATGTTAAATAAAAGCAGGGCATGCATTGACTTCCTCTACTGCAGTGTTTCTCAACCTTGGCCACTGGAAGATGTGTGGACTTCAACTCCCAGAATTCCCCAGCCAGCTCTGCATCATCTAGTTTGATAAAGCATCAGACTAGAAACTGGAAGAACATTAATTCCACAGTAGTCCTGCCTTAGGCACAAAGCCAGCTGGGTGACCTTGAGTCAGTCACTCCCCTCTCAGCCTTAGGAAGCAGGCAATGGCCAACCAATTCTGAAATCTTGCCAAGAAAATTGCACGGACCTGTCCATGCAGTCGCCAGGAGTCAAAAGTGTCTCAAAGACACAATCCTCCTCCAAATCTATAGTACCAAAGCTGGCCTCTCTCTCCATGATCTAATTTTCTGTAGTTATTAAACAGCAGACAAGAGACATGGTGATTAATACTATGAAGTCTAAAATGATCATACAGTGAAGAAAATAAACCTTACAAAGGAAATGCAGGCTGCACCCTTATCCACCCCAGCTTTCAGATATGACCAGGTCAAATCCAGTTCCTCCCTTTGCCTATCAAACCCAAATTGATCCTCCCTGCCCCCTGAAAGCCCATCCAGGCCAAATAATAGAAGCCTCTTCTATCAGCTCACAGTACAGCTCAAGGGCAGCCCTTAAGATGAAATTGCAATTCAGAGAAATCCCAACATTCCATCCTCAATAAACCTGATTCCCTGAACATTCCATCTCCTTAACAATGGACTTCCTCAACACTACTGGCCTGCTGAGAGGCCTATCTTTGCCTAACAACAGGACTAACCCCCCCCCCCACATACTGATATGATATACTGATAAGGATCTGCCTAGTTTCCCCAAACTGACCAGCAAATCACACCCTTTGGATTTCCCACCCTCAACTTCTATACAATTCTTTGCTTTTTTGATGTCCCTCTTTCTTGTAAAGCAGGCACCCAATAAAGCAATAAAGCTTGATTATTCTCCTCAGTGTTGTATCCATTCTTCAGACTGAATCCAGGCTGCAATCCCCTCTCAGAGTATTAATACAGGCCTTCCATTGTGGATTCTATCCCAGACCTAGTCATGAATGCTGGCTGAAATTGGTTATTGATCATCTGCTTCATCAAGGATGATCAGAAATTGATGAAATTCTACCTTCTTCACAGATGGAGATGGGATGGAAGTAAGAACAATTGTTTACTTTCCAGAATAGAAAGTCCTCCAATAAGTATCTAAGATATGGACTGGAAAGGATCATTTGACCAAAGGACAACATCAACACTATTCTGTTTGCCAACATAATTTTAAAAGGTAAATTAATACTACTGTTATTATTTTCATTCTGCTATCAAATAAATATGTAAAATGAGCAACTCTTATTTCTATACTGTCTTCAGAATAAGGAAGCCTTTATAAGAGTCCTCGATTTACAACTTCAGTTGAGCCCAACATTTTTGATGCTAAGTGAGACAGTTGTTAAGTGAATTTCCCCATTGACTTTGCTTGTCAGAAGGTCCCAAAAGGTGATTACATGACCCTGGGACACTGCAACTATCATAAATAGGAGTCAGTTGCCAAGCATCTGAATTTTGAATATGTGACCATGGGGATGGTGTAACTGTCAAACTTGGAGTTCTTTTTTTTAACAATCCAAGTTGCCAGTTTCAAGTGGGGAGGGGGAGTGGGGTTACATAGACACAACAATCTTACATAATCACCAGTTGGATGTGGACGTGGCAAGGATGGAAGAAGATCTCATTGGTGGACGTCGGGAGAGGGTCAAAGGGAAAGGAGGGAGGAGAAGTCTGGAGGGTTTAGTTTTGAAATTCCGAGGGAGTGCTAGCACGTTCAAGAATAAAGGTTTTGGACTTTGAAAGTGAGTTGGATTTATTTATTCCTGAATGGCTGGAGACCTTAACATAATTTCAAAAGATTAGCTCATGTGATTGTGTTTCCTGTATGATTTACCTGGAAAGTCTGATATTAATATTACAAATCTGAAAATACTAATCTACCCATTTCTTTTTACAGCCTGATCAGTTTGGGTGGCCCTTATTATTATTATTTTTTTCTGTAACCATTAAGAAACTGCAGGCTCTTTGTCTAGACTACAAGTCTTCCTTTTATCCCTCAAGGTCATTCTCACATATCATTACAGCTGTTTCCCTTTATCCTATTCTTCAACCTTCCTTCTACTTTTCTTTAGAACAGCCTTTAGTATTCTCAACAGGCCCTCATATTCTGCTTCTGTGGCTCACTCACAAGCAGGCTTCACCAAGGTAACTTCTAAAACACAATCTCATCTATAAAACAAAGGCTGCAACTTGAATACCAAATTCCGTACCTTGTTCAGAAAGATAAGAGCATGAGACAATGAAATGCTGAACCACAAAGAACATAACTCAAGAATTTAGCACAAAGTCCTGGCTAAAAACATTTACCTGGACTTCTCTTTTTCCAGGAATTCCACATTTTAATCAGAGGCATGAGAGGAGTCGCACTCATATGTTTTCCGCTTGAGTTCTGCATCTGTATTAAAATTCCCAAACCATTGGTATCTCTTTTAATCCTTGAATATTCAGATTAGCCTTGGCTAAAATAAAAAGCTGGTGAAGTATGGTATGACACAAAAACATAATAGAATATTGCACAATCCCTCTGGTTAGGCTCTGTAACCAGAAATATATAGCTGATCAGTTTTCACATTGAAGAAACATTTTTATCCAGAAGCACAACAAAATATCCAGACAAACATTGTTTCTGAAGGGACAAAATGTTTCTTTGTCAGTAGGAACAGATTCTAAGATGCTCAGGTCAATTATGATACAGCCAAGGGTTTGAGCAGATCCATTGAGTTTGGAATTTTATTATCTTGAGAGTAAAGTAATGCTCATCTTTTGTAAAGTGTTATTCAGAAACATATAGGTATCTCTGTATTATATTTGCCAATCTGGAGGATTCTGGAACTAAAACAGTATAGGGGGTGTGGCTGCAACACCATCAGGCGCATGTGTGAAGCTGAAATTATGACTAATTCTCAGATTATTATCTGTGCAGGGAGTACAGTTCCCGGCCTTAGCAACGCTCATACAAACATACATCAAACAAAAGGACAAGTAAAAGAAAGAAGAAATGAGAGGGAGAAACCAGATATTTGTGGCCCATAAATATAATAAAATTCATTTTCCATTGATAATAAAAAAAAAAACCTCTAAATGTTGATGCTAATTTGACAGAAAAATCATGTGCTTCCTGACATCTGGTGCCTTCTTGTGGCTGTTCTTCTGACTATTAATTGCTGCCAGTCTACAA
This sequence comes from Grayia smithii, assembly GCA_032468115.1. Classification (NCBI taxonomy): domain Eukaryota; kingdom Metazoa; phylum Chordata; class Lepidosauria; order Squamata; family Grayiidae; genus Grayia; species Grayia smithii. The sequence goes on along the minus strand of JANHFM010003425.1, from coordinate 39,346 downwards.
AACAGCGTTCTATGTTATAATCACATTACTTCTAAGATTCAGAGACACAAGAGCATTATGCTTCTTATACAAAGAACACTGGTGGTGGTGGGAATACATTTTGCATGTTTTCTCCCAAAGAAACTGTTTGTTTCATTTTAATATTTGGTCATCTTGCTTTGCGTTTTGTCCTGAAGTTTGTCATGGCCTGGAAACAGCTTGCAAACATTTTGAGCTTCGGCTTATTCTCATATAAGGCTTTCTTTAAGCAACCTCTATGGTCATATATGCCTCTATTATAAGAGAGAACTATGGCCAGAAGTGCTGGAAAACTTTTGCATGGGGGAGAGGAGACCCAGGCAGGATTCCATGGGATACCCTGACTAATTAATTAGGGATGGTACAGGACTTTGGATAGTTTTAGTCACAGGACTTGTTCTCTGAATTTATGTATTTATTTATGTATTTGTTTATTATATTTATTTATTATATTTATTCCTATTTAAAATAGTCATTTTCCAGTTTTAAACATAGATGTAGATAAGAAAAATGCAGCAATACTTGTTACCTTTATACCCAAGCTCTCTTCTGCCTAGGACAACTCGCTACTGTTGGTTGGCCGCTGCTAACTGACCCTGACTGACTTGCCCTGGTTGACTCAACCCACTGCCATATCCTGGCCAGCTCAGTGAGGGAACTCCCTCTGGCCAATAGAACAGTGCCAGAAGTGAGGGGAACCTTCTACTCCTCGTAGAGTTCAAGGGGTATTAGTGAGCATGGTAAGCTGGATCAAGGAGAGAGGAGGAGGAAGAAGAAGAAGAGAAGGAGGTTCCTCTTGCCTTTGGCATTCTCCCACAGTAAGTTGTCCTACAACAAGTAGGCTGGGTAAACCAGCCAGGGTGAGTGGCTGGGGTGAGTCAGCAGTCGTGACCTGGCCAGGGCAAACTGGTAGTAGTGACCCAGTGTCATCAAGTTGTCCCATTTCAAGCTCTCTTGGATGACAAGTTAAACAAGCAAATGAACAAACTATATATATTAAGTGTAATATTCTTCTAGGAGAGGGGTAGGTGCTAACTTTCTAGGAATTAAAGCACTTCCAGGTAGGTGCCCAAAGTGGAGTGGGGGAGGGATTTGCAGGGGTCCTGGTGTGTAGCCTGGAAAAATAAATTGCTGCCATTGATCAGCTCTTCCCTGCAAAGGCTCTCCTGCAGGTGCCCAAATTGTGTGTGTGTGGGGGGGGGGGGGCAGAGATTTTACATTGCTACCTACTTTCAGCCTGGAAAAAACATTGCTGCCACTGATCAGCTCTTCCTTGCAAGGCTCTCAGGAAGGCACCCAAAGTGGAGTGGGGGGTGGATTTATCTTTCCAAAGTACTGTACTTACAAACAGAATAGTTTGCAAAGTGTAGTACTTAAAAAGAAGCAAAGCAGTTTTCAGAGTGCTTTCAAACAAACAGTACTGTACAGTAACCAAAAAGAATATTTTAAAATACTTACAAAAGCAACCGTAGAACTCCAGTCCTCTCCTCCGCACAGCAGAATGAGAAACAAAATTGGTGCCAGCTGCAAAATCCCTGGATCTGGTTTGGCCATGTGACCAGGAAAAACAAAAAGTAGCCAACCATATGGGCTTCTGGAAATTGCCTGTCATAGCCCCAAATGACAAAGGGTTAAAAATGGCTGCAGAAGAGATTGAATCCAGGTCACATGACTGCAGTGGCCTCTTCTTGCTCACAATTTTGAATTCCTAGCGTCAGTACACTTTTGGAATAAATTACTTGTTTATTCCGCAACATAATGGTGAATGTTTGCTAAATGGATATTTGTACCTGAGGGATTGCTTGTAACTATTTCACTCCATATGCTCCATGTGTAAAAATATGTTTGCTTCTTTCTATTATTGTTATGGATGGCACGAAGAGCCAGTTAGCAAGGTGAGCAACTGAACAAGTCAGTCAGTGTCTGTGTCCATATAATGTCAATCAGAGCAACAGTGAAGGATTTGCTCAACAATTTAGCATCTGAGTTGAAGTCAGACGACCCACCTATCTTTTACTCATTACATTGGCCTGTTGAAAGTATCACTATGAGAAATTACTTTCCAGTTTTCCATGTTTGCAGCACTAACCACTCAACATTTGAATTTTCATTTTTTTCCCCTTTCCCTTTTCATTTGGTCTTCATATCTCTCCAGATATTTATAGCATTGCTGGTGCAACTGCTACCCACAAAATTATATTGTTTTATTACTCTGTTCTGCTTTTGGTAAGACATAATCAAGGAGAGGAAATATGAAAAATAACCAAGGAGAAGAACAGATACATGCTAATTAAGGTGTCCCAGGTTTCTTCAAAACAAGGATTTTCTACTCTTACTGTATGCTTATATGGAAAACTAATTCCCAAAGCATAGAAAATATTTCTACTTTTTCAAATGATATAATACTCTCTTATTGAAAACTATCATATAGTTATTCCTCAGTTTATGACCAAAATTGGGATTGGAACTTTTATTGTTAAATCCAATTTCGCAACCTCTTTTCCTAAAGTTATTAAGTTACTCCAGTTGTTAAGTGACTCACATGGTAGTTAAGCCAATCTAGTTTCCCCCATTGACTTGGCTTGTTGGAAGCCAGTTGGGAAATTTGCAAATAATGATCACATGACTCTGAGATACTTATCACCATTGTAACTGTCATAAATACATGATGGTTGCTAAGCATCTGAATTTTGATCACATGACCCATTGGATGCTGCAATGATTGTAAGTATGAGTACCAGTTATAAGTAAGTCACTTTTTCAGTGGTGTTGTAACTTCAAATAGTTGCTAAGTAAAGGGTTGCACATTGAGGACTACCTATATTTGCCTTGTTAGATTAAATCAAAAACTATTCTAATCCCACATTGTGTGTTTTTCCAGTAAAAAGATCAAGTCCCTTGTTGTGACAGGCGGCTATAGAAATTTAATAAATAAGTAAATAACCTGCTGTGAAATTTACAAACAGGTAGTGAATGTCTTGTCGAAACATCTTCCTCCCAGATAATTCGAATATCAAAACAATGTAAGGATTATTTTGTTGAAAGATACTACATTTATCTGCCTGCTCTCTCTTTCTAAATCCATATAATAAATAGATAACCTGATAGAGATAGCCAAAGTGCATTCTGGGCATTTGCCCCAAACATTCCCTATACGTAACCCAAGATAGATTCAATGCAAGTAAGATGGAGTCCTAACAGTGAGGACAATTAACTAGTGGAACAACTTGTCTTCAGAATTTGTGGGTGCTTTATGAATGGAAGTTTTTAAGAAAAGACTAGACAGTCTGGAATATTATAAGATCTCCTGCTTGAGCAGGAGGGAGGACCTCCAAGGTCCCTTCCAGCTGTGTTCTGATTCTGAGTGACTGTTAATTCAGAAGCCCATTGATGACAGGATAGCTTTGGCTTTCAAAGAGGCAGTGATACCTCAGAGAGAAATGGCTCATGACTCCTGCTTTGACAGCATATGGAAACTATAGCCAGGATGACTTTCTCCAACTTAGTTGCAGACTTTTCTGATGCTGTACATTCTGACAACAATCACTCTTTTCCTTGACATTTCTCATTTGTACTACTTAAAAATGTTCCACATGGGGTTGCTCTTGAAGATCATTTTGAAACTCCATTTGGCACAAAATGCAATGACCTGGGCAGTCATAGTACATCTATGAAACACCACTACTGGGGAACTGCATTGGATGCAGGATTTTTCTCTGGTGCAATTAAAGTTCCTGGTTACTCTCTTTAAAATACTATACTAAAGTATTCTATGGCTCAGGATCTTGTTGTGTCCAAGACAGATTCAGCCCCTATCAATCTGCGCTTCAAGTGAATGCCCACTGGCACCTTTGTGGCAAAGGTGGCTCATCTTTGGAACATTGTGCCACATGAAGTAAAAAAATTCCAATTATGACCTTCAAAAGCTATTGAAAATGACCCTTGGTAACTAATAGATGTAGGGCCATTGACCCACTGCATGCCAGTAAGCCAGTATCAACCAATGATGGAATTCAATTTTTTTTTAATACCGGTTCTGTGGATATGGCTTGCTGGGCGTGGCAGGGGAAGGATGCTGCAAAATCTCCATTCCCACACCACTCCAGGGGAAGGATACTGCAAAATCCCCATTCCCTCCCCACTCCTGGAGGAAGGATATTGAAAAATCTCCATTCCGAACGCACTTTGGGCCAGCCAGAGGTAGTATTTGCCGGTTCTCCAAACTACTCAAAATTTCCGCTACCAGTTGTCCAGAACCTGTCAGAACCTGCTAAATAGTGCCCCTGGTGTCAACTCTTAGTAACCACATAGATTTCCTCCATGATGATCTGTCCCTAACCTGGTTTTTCAGGTTTCCCGATGGTGCACTCATCACCACTGTAACTAAGTCCATCTGCCTTGAAAAGTTGTCCTCTTCTTCTCTTTTCTTCCATTTTTCTCAGCATTAAAGCTTTTTTAATTAAGATTAATCACCTTTCTTTTCAATGGCCAAATGCCACTAAGATAGCCATTGTATATTGGAGAGCACAGAAACAAGTTTTCTTCAACCTATCCATTTGAGAAATATTTTTGTTAATATCTATACATTTGTTAAGCATATCTGAGTCTCAAATTTCTATTTGATTTGATTTGTTTTTCAATAGAAAAACAAAAGGAAATCATGATATTATATTTAGAATAGAATACAATAGACTACTTTATTTATTGTCACATTTATTTGAATGTACACTTATCAGCATACATTTTTAGAGAGGCGGGGCCAGCTGTCAAACAAGGCAGCCGTGGTGTAGATCGCTCCGATTCTACGAGCGACTTCTACGGTGCCAAACATCGAGTCGGCGGACGATGTTAGTCCCAGACCCTGAGGAATAGGGTTGAAGATAAGGGGGAGCGTTGCGGAGAAAACTAGCAGCGGCGGCTGCGAAGTTTTCAACAACAATCCCTGAGGAAGCCGGCCGGTGCAAGAGACGGTCCATTATGGCGACCGCGGAAAGTTAGATCAGACAGCTGAACAAAAAAGCGGTGGACAAGCAGGACGGTGTTTTGACTTCGGAGAACAGAAAAGAAATCCTGATGTATTTAGAGGTGATCTTTCTGCTTAAATTGAACAGAAAGTCCCTCGGATAATCACTGAGGAGAAGGAGCCGAAAAGAGACGAGAGGCAATTGAGACCAGCCCTCAGGGAAGCGGCGAGAGGTAATAAGACGGCGTGAAAGGGAAACAGCTCAATCAGACCGGAGAAAGCGAAAGAACAGATAACGAGGCACTTACGTAGCAGGGGAATAAAATAAATTGGCGATAATAAAAAAGAAGAAACTTGGAGAAAGTTGGAAATATCGGAAGGTCGATAACAAGAAAGAATCTAAAAGTTGACGAACATAGGGGCCAGAGGTGGGAAATCTGTTAAAGAGACTTGATCACTGTAGATAACCTAGATACAAACGTTTTGCTTAAATATTCTGGTTTTCTTTTTTGCTTTTGTTCTTGCTTTCTCTTTTTCTGTCTGTTGCTTTGCAGTTGATTTAAATATCTATAGAAACTATTTAAGTATTCAAGTACCATCGAAAAGATAGTAAATGTGCTGTGATTACTGTGGTTTAAAAGTTTAAAAGAATATAAGAAAGACCGAAAGTGCACAGTCACTGTACCAGCCGATAGAGATATAAAGATACAGAATAGACACTTTTCTTTTTCTTTTAAGTATAGTCAGAGAAGTGTCCGGAAAAATTGAGGAAAGAAGTGTAAATAAGTGGTTGAGTGGGTTTGATCTATTAATTGACA
>JANHFM010003425.1:0-11977 GCA_032468115.1 Grayia smithii | reverse complement strand
AAAAAACACCCAGAAAGTCCAGTTGCCTCTTGAAAAAGCACCTTTGGGACAACTCATGGTGGTAAATGTATCCAACACAACTTCCTCTTCCTATTTGCCCCACAACAACAACAACCCAGTGGCCCAAGGCTTCCAAATCGGCTTTTATGGCTAAGGTTGGACTTGAACTCACAGTCTCTCACTTTCTAGCTTGGTGACTTGACCACTAGACCAATGATAGCTAACCCTTTCCAGACCGAGTGGCCAAAGTGCATACGCGCATCTGAACCCCACAAATGTAATGTGTGTGTGGACCCCAAACATGTGCCTTGCCCCCGCATATGCGCGGCAGAGACCCAAAGACCAGATGGCTGGTGGGAGGTGTGCCCGCATGCGCAGCGGAGTTGAACTGGGGTGATGGCTTGCATGCCATCAGAGAATTTGCTGTGTGCCACCTCTGGCATCACCACCACTAAGCCAAAATTCCTCTCCTTCTGGCTGTCATCAAGATCCAAAGTGTCCAACCTTGCTTCTTATAGGTTCAAGGATGGCATTTCTCATTTGTCCAAATGTAAAGACATTTCCTTGACTGGAGGATGCCTTGCAGGATGCCTAACTATGCAGTTAGACATTCATGACTTTTAAGTTAGGGGACAGGCTTATCTCATGCAGATGAAACAACAAGAAAAAACAACAAGCTAATCGAACAAGATCGCGTGAAGTATTAATACCACTTTATAAGTGTGGCAAGGCCACACTTGGAATACTGCATCCAGTTTTGGTCGCCACGATGTAAAAAGATGTTGAGCCTCTAGAACAGTGGTTCTCAACCTGTGGTCGGGACCCCTTTGGGGGTCGAACAACCCTTTCACAGGGGTTGCCCAAGACCATCGGAAAACACATATTTCCGATGGTCTTAGGAACCGAGACACCACTCCTCTATCCATCTCCAGGCTGGTCAACCCACAAGCAGATCCTCCCACATACGAGTACCTGGTGTGATGACATCATCACACCAACCCCATCACACACATCCCGTACAAATACAGGTGTATGTGATGGGGTTGGCACCATAATGTACTTATGCGGACCAGTCACACATGTGTAGAGTAGCAAAATTACAGATATGAAGTAGAAACAAAAATAATTTTATGGTTGGGGGTCACCAGAACATGAGGAACTGTATTAAAGGGTCACGGCAATAGGAAGGTTGAGAACCACTGGTCTAGGATAATTCACTGTGGCCAACTCGCCATGGCCAAAGATGCAAAAGGAGGGACAAAATGAAACGTGAATGCCAAAAATTAAAATTATTTTAAAAATTATTTTAAAAACTTCAATTGAATTGTTGAATTGTCCTGCAGCAAGTTGTCCCACAATGAGTTGGCCACAGTGAGTTGTCCCGCTGCAAGGTGGCGGTGGCAAGTTGGCCATGGTGAGTTGGCTTCGCTAAGTTATTCTATTCCATGCAGTGAAAACCAGCATCTTCACCATTCTTACTCCGTTAAGCAACTTAGGCAAATCTGAACAAACCCTGAGCATCTCACTATTTTTTTCATTCTCCTCATTGAAATAAAATTGAAAGTGATGTATACTGCCCTGAGACTAATTACATTGATTAAAATGGTTGACATAGCCAAGAACAGCGAGAAGAATGTTCTGCTTGTTGTCCTTTCATTGATTTATGGACAAATGAAGCAGTAATGCCATCAGATGAAGGTCTGGAAATAGAAATCTAAATTGTCCTTCAGCTGAACGAAAGGTTGCTGTCCTACTTGTCACATGACTGAATGATTTATTTCAATGGAAATAAATATTAAGATATAAACATGGTATTGCAATGGCAGAAACTCATAATGCCCCACCTATTCATCTGAAGAGGACCATGACATAATACCATAAAATCTGCAGTCTCAAAAAGGATGAGAAACCCACAATTATTAATTACAGGTAGCCCTCCAACACAACCTCACAGAATTCCAGTGATTGGGGAAAGAGCTGGCTCTTTACAGCCTTCTGAAGGTTCAAAGAGAGGGACCTGCCAGATCTCAAAATATCACCATCAGTTTTTCTCCAAGTAAAAGGTCAAGATAAACAGGGACGATCCTCTGCACAAAAGATCGCTGAAGAATATCAAAAGAAACAAGAAGTTGAAATGAGGCTCGGAAGAAGTTTGGCCTCACTTCCCGACCCTCCAGTCCCAGTTTGTGATGAGGGGCTTCCCCTTTTGCTTAGGACTGGGAGAATAGATGAAAGCAATCAACCTTGGTTGAAAGTGTGATTTTCCTGTTATCAGCATCTTTCTGTCTCCCTGGAGGTGAAAGATGTCTTCATTATAGGACAAAATTATACGACAATTTACTATTGGGATCAGAGGTGGTATTCAGCCGGTTTGGACCAATTCACCTGAACTGGTAGCAGAAATCACTCCCACTCACCCTGGTTCTATGTCATCCTATTTAGGCATGTTTTTGAAGCTGGGTGCATGCGCAAAAGGCACACGTGCCAGCAAACTACATACGCAGAAGGCTGGGCACATGCATGGATGTGCACACTCACATTTGCGAACCAGTAGGGAAAGTAAGTGAATACCAGCCCTGGTTGGGATGCATGTGGCTGTAGACATTACATCCCCATGATCAATTATTCCTTTGCTTTGTGATTGAGATTGTGAATAACTTTATGTTTTCCTCATGGAAAAACAGATGATTGTGCAGAAGAAGATCCATAGCATTTCCATGGAGAACTGGAAAACCTTCTATCTGAATTTCCCTCCAAGTCAGGGGTGGGTTCTACTCACCTTCGCTACCGGTTCTTTTTGTGCATGTGCGTGCACGTGCGCGCGTGAAATTTGCACACGCGCGCTCGCTTCGCTCACGCGTGCACGTAAACCGCGCTACCGCGCATGCGCAGAAAAATTCATTTACGAAAAATTGCCAAAAAAGCACTCTGCGCATGCGCAGAGCGCATGCGCTAATTTTGGTGACTTTTTAAGAAAAAGGTAAGTTGGGGCGCGCGGGTGGGCCAAGGTCCGGGATGCTGCGAACCGGTTCGGTGACGTCACAGCGTCACCGCTACCTATTCGCGCGAACCGGACCAAACCGGGGGCAACCCACCACTGGTATATATATATATATGTATACACACAGAGAAAGCACTATATTTCATTATAGTTGTTTTGAAAGTTGGTTTTAAGATGGAAGAAAAGAAAGAGAAAAGCTGATGAAAATGTTAATTATGTTAGTTATTATAATATATTATAATATATATTTTCATGACTTTTTTTCATTCTGAGCCTGTAGACAAACCTTGAGATTTTGGTTTGTAAGTATTGTTTGGGTAGGAAATTATAATAATCCAACAGGTATCTAAAAATGTTGACTTGAATATCAACATTCAAAATCTGAACTAATATACAATTATGCTATTAGGCTCAAAATCTTCAGTTTGGATAACTTAGAACTGTGTCACTTACGGTAAGACCTAGGTATTGCATACAAAGTTATACATACCCATATTTTTCGGAATATAAGACACTCTGGATTTAAGACGCACATATCATTTTTGGTGAGGAAAACAAGAAAAAGAAATCTGCCTCCCAGCAATTTTGCCTCGTTGCAGCAAACAGCCAACAGCCTGCTTTACTTTCATTTTCATTTTCAGCATAGCTTGATTAGCACAAGAAAAAAAAATCTCTTAGCAGTTTACCTCCTTGCAGCAAGCAGCAGTGGCCCATGCAGCAATAGCCAATGGCAATCCCTGCAGCCTGAAACAGCTGAGATTCGGGAGGCTGATCCAACTCTGTTGAAGCTGAAATAGCTGAGGCTATTTCTTCTTGCTGCTTGCTACAAGGAGGTAAATTGCTGGAACGCAGAGCCCAAAGGGTGGGGGCCAGTGGGTGAGCGAGGCTACATTCAATGTATAAGACACACCCCAATTTTCACCCCCTTTTAAGGGGTGAAAAGTGTGTCTTATACTCTGAAAAATATGGTAGTAATGTTTTACCTGTAAATGACTTTTTCTGTTTTAATCGCAATAATACGCATGCGAACAACCGCTTCAAACTCAATGTAAATTGTTCTAAACTTGACTGTAAAAATATGATTTCTGCAATAGAGTTGTCAAAGTCTGGAATGCCCTACCTGATCCAGTTGTTTCCGCTACAAATTTACACAGTTTCAGTCACAAATTGACTTCCATGGACCTTACTTCATACTTAAGTGATCAGTAGAGGGGGTGTGCATAACTGCACTAACATGCCTATCGTCCCTGTCATTGTATTTCTATCCTCTTATTCTTGTTGTTGTTTTTGTTTGACAAATTCCAATAAATAAATAAATATATTTATGAAGTGTCAACTTCAGGACAAGTTTTAGGATCCTTCAGCTTCTACTCTGAAAAGATACAAAAATCATACCTTCCTACTTTCAATATTGTCCATATGTTATATATCTAATGGAGCTTAATATTTTGGATGCTAATAAAAGCTTATCAGCAGTTATGCTATTTCTACAGAAAGCCTTTGAACAAATTTATGGATTGAGGAGCAAAGGTAAAGAAAGCCTGGGTGCACTTCAGCATGGCCCAAATCATGCTTTACAGCTAATCAGGATAAACTAATCTGAAGCCAATTTAAGGATAGGCTACAGGTAGTTGTTCACATATGAATGGAATCTATAAATGATGGTTGTTGGCCTTATGTTATACACTATTGGTGTGATTTTACCAAAAACTGGAAGTGCTAGTTTTTGCCAAAACCATTGTGAAATGCAGTCATGTAACTGTGCGATACTGCAAATGGCTGTACATGTGGACATGTTGCCAAGTTTGCCCCTTGACTGTGGAGGGGCTACAACCATTGGAACTTTATAGATCATAAGTCTCCTTTTTTCCGGTCTGCTGTTGCAAAGTGACTGGTCATAAATTGAGGACTACCTGTAATCTGAACCATTGAATACAAACTTTAAGACAGGTTGAAGAATCTCTGCACAAACTTTTTTTTTTTTTTTAGTTTTTTTCCTTCTTAAGAATACAGCTGTGGGATCAAATTTGGAAGCTTTGGTGGGCCATGTCCAAAACTTTGGAGGGAGGGTCATGTACAACCTAAATCCCCAAATTGGGTGTGCCACCTTCCCAGGGACTCCATCTGTGAATAAGAACTATAATCTCTAGAATGTTTATCTTTCTGATGACTGTAGAGCATTCTGAACATCATTCTACTTCTTCAAAATCCTCATCGATTCGGAGAGCAACAGCTACATTAGGAGAAACTGGGGATACAAGCAAGAATAATGATAAGGCACTAGAAGAAGAAGAAAGGAGAGGTATGCCTTCTGATCATTTTTAAGCAGCCAGGAATAAGGATTGCATCGAAGCAGACATATAAGTAATGCACTTTTTTCTATCTTGAAAAAGTATTTTAAAATTTAAAAATAATGGTTCCTAATCTTTAAGGGTATATTCAGGTTAAAGTCAAAAAATCCATATAATGGCCATGATGATGTGAGCAATGCTCTGTGTCATACATGTGTTGCATATGCAATGCACATTAAAAAAACAGATCAGCCACCATCTTGACTTATTTTTAACCACATCTTTGGACCTTTCTACTAATCTTCCAGTAGAGAGTAAGTATAAAGAAACCTTGAGGATTTTATTTGGAATATTGAGTACATGTCAACAAACCCAAAAACATGTTAGTACAATCTGGAAAGCTACAAGCCAGAACGCAAAGCATTTACTTCTCTTTCGTGTTTGCATTTAAAACCATTTCTATCACATTGATTTTTTTTTAAAAAAACGGAAGAAGTAAAGTTGATATTAGGATGTCATAGAATCTCAGATTTGCCTAGTCTGTTACTGGTGTGTTATTTTATGATATTTGAAGCCTTGGAAAGAGATAACTTCAGAGGCCAGTGGTTAAGGCAAAAAGAAATGAAAGGTGTCCCCCCTTGATTTACAGTAATTGCAAAACAGTGTGGTAAAAGAATAAACCCATTCAAATATTTGGATAATATTCTGAAGTTTTTTGAGTTTAGAATTTTTTAAAAGGATCATACAATGAGAGGAATTGTGTCAATTAGTAACTAATCATTCCATAGCCTCTTTTTCCCTTCTAAAATACAGAATTATTTTTGCTAAATATCACAAACTCCTGGTTAGTTAATCAGCATGAAACTAGCATCATTTTAATAGAAATCTGCAGAATGTGTTGCTCATGCTTTTAGATCTAGTGATTCCTTTCATCATTTTAAATCTATGGGACCTGAAGCACTGTATTGAAAAGTTGGCAGGAGAAACATCTTTTCAGGGAATGAAGAATAGAACGTTTAATTTTCTTCCTCTCCCTTTTTTCTTTTCTTTTCTTTTTCTTTTTTTGCTTAAGCTCATGAAGCATCAAAATCAAGAAGAAAATCAACATCCAAAGCAGTGAAAGTGATTTCAGAGGATGATGGTAGTGGGGAAGTTAATGCAGTAACAACAAAGGATACCACAACTACTATAAATATCACTACAACAAAGACACCATCCACCACAGGCACGACAAAGATGCCATCCACCACAGGCACGACAAAGATGCCATCCACCACAGGCACGACAAAGATGCCATCCACCACAAGCACGACAAAGATGCCATCCACCACAGGCATGACAAAGATGCCATCCACCACAAGCACAACAAAGATGCCATCCACCACAAGCACTACAAAGTTGCCATCCACCACAAGCACATCTACATCATCCACAACCACAACACAGCTTCCAACCACAACCACAACGCAGCCATCTGCTGCAAAAATGGAAAAAATTGCTTCCACAGCAACTACAACCACAACAAAGCTGACATCCACTACTGCTACTATAAAGACATTACCCACCACAATAATGACGACTAAGTTGCCATCCACTAGCACCACACTTCCATCAACTACCACCCCCACAAAACTACCATCCACCACAAGTACCACCACAAAGCTGCCACCAACTACGGCAACAACAAAACTGCCACCCACAACTACTACCATCACCACCACAAACAAGCCATCCACCATGAGTAGCACAAAACCATCCTCTACCACAACTACTGTGAAGCTGCCATCTACTTCTACAAAGCAGACTACTACAGAGCTTACAACCCAAGGAAATAAAGGTATTACAACAACTCTGAATGATCATGTTAGCTATTTCCCAAATCCCCATTCTGAGCATGTTATTTCATTCTTCAAAATTACTACCAAAAAACTATTAGGTTTGCAATCTACTGCTGCTTCTACAACCAGTAGGATATCATTGCCTACTAAAACTATAGTAACTATGAAGAAACATGAAAATGCTATTTTTTCAAACCTCACATCTTCCTCACTTAAAGCAATAATAAGAATGTCTAACAGAGATACTACTACTATAGCAATGTCAAGAGATGATAAGAATGAACCTAATTTATATGACAAAATCAAAGCAACAATGAAAACAAGTACAACAATGGATGAAACTAATACAAAAGATGTAACTACTGCAAGAAAAGAGACTGTAACAACAGATATTAAACATACAAGCAGTAGAGCAGACACAACATCAACAACATCTGATGAACATGATAAAAGAGACAATCCAGAGAGAACTACAACAACAGACACCACAAATAGACAGACTGGTCAAAGTAAGAAAAGTCATAAAAATGACACTCTAGAAAGAAATATTCCAGTCACGGAGACAACAAGGAAACCAACAAATACAGATTACACAACTGATCCAGATGGAATTGATAAAAACGATAATCTAGATAGAACTTCTGCAGTGACAGAAGAAATAATTACTATTTCTATTCTGAATGACAGAACCAATCCTGATCCTGATGGAGTTCAAAAAAGTGACAATCCAGACACAGTTTTGGCAATGATACAAACTGGAATTACACCAACTACTGCAAATGAAAGAACTAGTCTTGATGCAGTTGATAAAAGTGACAATCCAGCCAAAACTTCAGCAGTAACAGAAATAGCAATTACCCAGACTGGACAAGATGAGTCCATTCATAAAAGGGACAATCCAGATACAAGCATGTTGCAAGAGGCAACAATGTCACCAACTAATTCACATGAAACAACCAGACCTCATGTAGTTGATAACAGTGATAATTCACACAGAACTACTGCAGTGACAAAGATCTCAATTACACAGACTAGTCCAGTTGAGACAAGTAATAAAAGTAACAATCCAGGAACAAATATTCCTGTCACAGAGTCAGGAAGAACATCAACAAATACAGAATACACAACTGGTCCTGATGGAGTAGATAAAAGTGACAATTCAGACAAAACTCCTGCAATGATAGAAACAACAGTTATCCCAACTACTCTAATTGACAAAACCAGTCCTAATGGAGTTGATGAAAGTAACAATCTGAAGCAAATTACTATAGTGACAGGAGCAACAACCACAAACTCTGATGAGACCAATCACAAAACTGACAATCCAGAAACAAGCACTTTTGTCAAAGAGATAGAAAGGACACCAACAAATTCAGAATACACAAGTCCTGATGTAACTGATAAAAGTGACAGTCCAGAAAGAACTTCTGCTGTGACAGAAACAGCCTATTCAGAGACTGGCCAAGATGAGACAAGTCACAAGAGTGACAATCTAGAAACAAGCACAGCTGTCACAGAAGCAACAATGTCAACAACAAATTCAGAGTACACACGTTTATCAGATGTAACTGATAAAAGTGATAATCCAGAGAGAACTTCAGCAGTGACAGAAGCAATCATTAAACAGACTGGTCAAGATGACACCAGTGATAAAAGTGACAATCTAGAAAAAAGTGCTTCTGTCACAGACATAGCAAGGACAACAAGTTTAGAATACACAACTGCTCCTGATGCTATTGAAATAAGTGACAATACTGCAGTTATAGTAACTTCAATTAAAATGTCTGGTGAAGATGAGACCAGTGATCAAACGGGCACTCGAGGAACAAGCAACAAGCAATCGGTCACAGAGACAACCAAGACTCTAACAAATTCAGATCACACAACTGGTCCTGATGCCATTGATAAAAGTGACAATCCAGACAGAACTTCCATTGCAACAGAAATAGCAACTACAGAGACTGCTCTAGATGGGACAAGTCATAAAAGAGGCAATCCAGAAATAAGCACTTCTATCACAGAGGCAACAATGACTTCAGGAAATGTAGATGACGCAGCCAGTACTGATGGAATTGATAAAATTGATATTCCAGGCACAACTGCAATGACAGAAGCAACAGTCACACAGACTAGTCAAGATGAGACCAATCATAAAAGTGACAATCCAGAAACAAGCAGCCCTGTCACAGGGGCAACAAGGACATCAACAAATTCAGATGACATAACCAGAACTGATGGAATTGATAAAAGTGACAATCCAAACAGAAGTACAGCAGTAACAGAAAGAGCAATCACAAAATCTGGTCAAGATGAGTCCAGTCATAAAAGTGACAATCCAGAAAGATCTTTTGCTATGACGGAATCAATAATTACACCCACTATTCCAAATATCAAAACAAATGCTCCTGCTATTAAGACCACAAGGACACCAACAAATTCAGATTACACAACTGGTCCTGATGAAATTTATAAAAGTGACATTACTGACAAAACCTCTGCAGTTACAAAAGAAACATTTACACCTTCTAATCTGAAATACAAAACTAATCCCGATGGAATATATAAAAATCAGAATCTAGAAACAAGAACTCCATTCACAGAGATAAGTACACCAATGGATTCAGAAGACTCAACCAATCCTGATGGAATTGTTAAAAGTGACATTCCAGAAGCAGCCTCTCCAGTCACAGAGACAACAATGACATCAACAAATTCAGATGCCCCAATCAATCCTGATAGAATTGATAAATATATTGACCCAGACTGGACTACTGAAATGATGGGAGCAACAATCTCACCATCTACTTTGGATGACTCAACCAAACCTGATAGTGTTGATAAAAGTAACAATCCAGATGATACAATTAATCCAGATGATATAACAGGACATGACAAGCTGGATAAGGTGACTGATGTTACCGGTATAACAATTACAATGACTAATCCAGATGTAAGAAAAAATGACAAGTTTAATACAGTTACAAAGACAACAATTGTAAAGACTAATCCAATGGGTACAACCAGTCCTGATAACAGAAACATCTTCCCAATTGGAACTACTGCAATCATAAAAGCAATGTCAATGGACCAAAGAAGTGACACATCCATTCCTGTTATAAATAACAGACCAGAAGAAACTACAATAAACATCAATATTATAAGAAACGATACTGATCTATCAGGAAAGTCATCTACTCCCAATAGTGATGATATCAGTGGACTGGAAACAATTGCAACAGTTGCCAAGACAATAATAGCACAAATTGACACACAGACAACTCTCAGCACCACAACAGAATCTAAACCTTTGAGTAATTCTGCTAATTTTGAGGGAGATGACAGGCCAGGCAGCAACACCACTAAAACTACAGCTATCACAACAGAATCAAATCTTAATTTACCTAGCCCAAATGATAATGATAAAAAGAGAAGAGCAGATATCATCACCAAAATTATTCGGACATTAACTATTGAAACTACAACCTCCCCTCCAATAAATAAACCTGAACATCCAGATATAATAACTAATAAAACAATTAATCTTGTTTCAGATAAAAGAACCACAAAGGAAAACCCAACTAAAAAGAATACAGTAACACAAGTGAGTACAACTTCCAGCACCCTAACTTCTACAACAAACAATATAATATCATATTCCTCTACTTGGTCCACAATTGTCATACCTACAACACAAAGGCAAGTCACCTCTTACTCCAGTCCAAGTGATGCTATCATTTCCACAACTAAATCTCCAGAGATGTTCAAAAAAACTACAGTATATGTTCGACCAGAAAAGAATGCTGCATCTCTATTGTACAAAGGTACATTCGCTTTTCATCTACATTTTCATTTTCATCTATTGGAGCCCTGTATGATAGCAATAATGTGTAATAAGTCGGAACATCATTATAACTATGTTTCTGAAAGGCACTGAGATGTATATGTGAGTGGGGAATTGTGTGTAGGCCTAACACAGTTGATGGAAGATTGGGTTGTTATTTAGGGAGATTGGAAGAAGAAGAGATGAGTTCCAGAATTCAGACCAAAATGGTAATGATCTTGGGAGCACCAATATATCTGAAATAACCTTATAGCTTTAAAAATAATTTTTTTTCTTAAAATCTTGCATATTTCCAGATAAGTTTTTTTTTTATATCTTGCTCTGTTTTTGAATTTTTAAATTGTATTCTTGGGTTCTTACTGTTGGATAATTGTTTCTTTTCAGTTTGGAAAGATGTTCTGTGAGGATTGTTACATAATTTGATGAGGCGATTTATGTCATTGTTTCTATTGTACTTTGCCTTTCCTCTATCAAGTTCAACACTGTTCCCCCACCTGTATTTTATAGTGGCATAAATTGAAAAGAATAGCAATTACCTGAATATTATCCTCAAATTTCATAACTAAATTGAGATATAAGCTTCAGGCCTCAGACATTATATTACAATTCCCATTAACTGTAGCCTTCCATGATTAGACATGATGGAAATTGAAGATTTTGAGAGGAACATATTTGGAAAATACTGTTGTCTCCAAAAGAAATCCTTGAAAGATTGGTTGAACAACTCTTTCTTAAAGTACTATAGTTAAGCATCTAAGCATTCTGGGCTTGGGCTGTATAATTCATGTTTGTTTGGTATTTTCATGCCCCACTCACTATTTATTTATTTATTTATTTTATTTATTGTTAGGATTTATATGCCGCCCTTCTCCCGAAGGACTCGGGGCGGCTCACAAAGGTTAAGATAACAATAAACAATCATTAATTTAAGTTAAAATAACAATTTAAAATCAATTTAAAACTATTAAAAATATTAAACCCCCACCCCCCCTCAGGTCAGTCACTT